>JAVYIG010005157.1:0-143396 GCA_035222895.1 Strongylocentrotus droebachiensis
GCATTAGAAACACAGTTCGTAGATACAATCTGCGTGCATGCACAGGATGGAGACGTGCTCATCAAATTTGTGTAATTAATTAATTCATGCACTGACTGGACATTCAATGATACACAGGTAGAATAATATTCTTCACAAGGGGGTAAACAGGGGGCAAACAAAGGTTCTTCATGACGAAGCAAATCCATGACTTTAAGAGTAATTATTCTAAAATGCACAGTTTAGAGTACTCAATGTGTAATAGATCTGTGGAAAATTTGGGTTATTTGTACCGTGTGCTATAAACTACGGACTGGTCAATTGAGTTGCCTGATTGGGGTCTTGGGCTCACAACTCTGAAGATATTTCATTAACTAGTTCATTGAAACAAATGTACTCGTAACCGTCCAATGTTATGTATGTGTTTAATAGATTGACACGATTCGGGGTTAAATTTAGATAGATAATATAAGGTTATGGGACGGCATGCCAGCTTTTGCTCTTTTCTTTTCATCTGAAGTTTATTTTCTCTTTCTCATTACTTTTGTTTTGTATTATTTGATGATAGGTTTGCTGATCATGGTCTTAATGTAAAGATCATGCAGAGTATTGTACAGTTTATTCACATATTACATGATAATTGATATGAAGAAGAAAATAAAATTGGTTTTTGTAATGATCAAACACAAATGCGCACCGTTTTATTGTTATCATTCATAATATGGTAGAGGTATAATACTGTTTGACAAAAGTCCACTGTGGCAGTTCAGGGCCCCATTTCACAAAACTTGTCATCAGTGACAAATGACAGTTATTGTTATAAGCTACTGAAATCCTTACTTGTGATTGGTTATCAGCAGATTTGTCACTGATTTTGTCATGTGTCATTGAAAAAAGGCTTTGTGACACGGGTCCCTGGTATTCGTCCATCCGTCGACCAAAGCTAGGCAAGAGTTAATTGCACTTCTTGTAACAGATGTGTTTGACAAAAATTGTTTGTAGTTTTCTTGAAAAATAATTCTTGTTCATATTAATTCTTCTTCAAGTCAGTATGATATTAAACATTATATGCATATCATTTAACAGGAGCTGAAAAGCTAATGAAATTACTGCTTCCCTCATAGGCATTCAGCTTCATTGCATAGAAAACGATACATATAAAAACATAATATGTCATAAAAGAAGGGAAATTGAACTTAAAGTACTTCTTGCAAGTCGATTTTTTTTTAATAATCAATTTGCAATGAACTCTGAAAAAATGTAATGTTGACAATAATTTGACAAAAATTGTCATGTCTATTTTGCAAATCTTGCAAAAAAAGTGCCATCACGGCTTCGTATCATAATTAATATATAAATTGTCCCCGTAACATAGTTTTCAAAAGCAAAATGATGTATGCGATGGATACCAAGCCGTATCTCTCTACTAACGGCCTCGAGTACAATGAACTATATATCATATATATATGCAAACATAGAAAGAGTTGTTCATGAATTCGTTAGCTTTCCTGATATCATTGCAATGACCCGTACTCGGATAATGAACTCGTGTGCTGCACGCACCCTCGGACGCACCCACTTTTCACACTTCGTAACGAGCAAACATAGAATGATACGCTTGAACACGATTCAGGGTCATAACCAATGCGGGGGGGGGGGGGGGGTAGTCGTCCTAGAGGGTGGTTGCCCTAGAGGGTGGATGTCCTAGGGATGGTTATCCTAGGGGTGGTTGTCCAGGGGGGAGGTGTCGTAGAACCGAACTATATATCATATCTATGCAAATATAGGAACAGTTGTTCATGAATTCGTTATCTTTACTGATATCATTGCAATGACCCGTACTCGGATAATGAACTCGTGTGCTGCACGCACCCATGTTCACGCCTCGTAACGAACAAACATAGAATGATACGCTTGAACACGACTCAGGGTCATAACCGATTTGGGAATCACAAAGATTTTTAACTTTCTTTACTTTTTTTTATTTGTTTTGCTTTTTTTGGCGGGGGAATAAATTGATCTGTAAATAAATTGACTCGCGCCCCCTTTCCCGCCATTTTTTTCCTCTAGAGTATTGATCCTTGCGACAGTTTAATCACCCCCCTGAATTTTCCTTTTTTTTTTTCTTTCTCTCTTTCTCTTTTTGAAAAACCTTTTATCTGTTTTCTTTCTTTTGTTTCCTTTCTGTCTCTTCTCTTTTTTCCCCCTATATTTCTTTCATTTGCTTTTCCTTCTCTGTCTTTCTTTTTTATCTCTCTTCCTCATTTTCTCCGTTTTTAGGTTTTCATATATCTTTCTCTTTCTCTCCCCTTTTCTCTTTTTAAAAAATTGTTTCTCCCTTCCTCTGATAAGGTTACTACTCATTAAATTGTGATAATTTCTTTCTCTAACTCTATTTTTTACCTTAACCTTTACCTTTTAAATTGTCTACCCAACAACGTCCACAATATTTTCCCAATAAAATAGTACAAACATGATTTATGTTGTTTTCACTTCAGTGTAATTATAATGATCAATAGGTATACAATATTAGGGAAAATAGTAGATAAAGTAGTTTAAGTAGTACGGACAAATCAGATTAACGGGCACTACAGCAGCCCCGGTATATGAACGATCAATTTTGTACGAGAAACACCCCCCCCCCCCCCCCCCCCCCCCCCCCGGCGCAAAAAAGAGCTGGCGGATAAGGGGAGAGGGGTACAAGAAAGAGATACTAAGAGTGACAAAAAAATGAGAGACATAGAGAAGAATATAAAGAAAACAAACACAACTTGGGTTTATAACTATGACCGATACCCGCCCCCCCCCCCCCCCTCCCCGTAAGAAAAAAATTAACAACTAGAATAATGAAAACCTATAGATAATACCTATAACTATATGGCGTCAATAGATACTTCGTCATTATAATTATGCTCTTACTCTCTAAAAAAAAAAGATTGAATTGTCACTCTATTTCACTTTCTTGGGAGTGACGTCCGTGATCACTTGTTTAGACGAGAATATCAATTGATTTTCGAGTGCTCTCTGAGAAGAAAAGAGTGATTGTTCACTCTATTTTCACTACATTTTCACTCTCCAGAGGAGTGACGTCCGTGATCACTCGATTTTTGGTTTGAAAAGTAAAAGAACCAACAAATCATTTCAAGTATTACGAGTAACCACCTCTGTATTCCAGAAGAGACATGTAGGAGTACGTTAATTTTATTATGATGTCTTGATATTTTTCTACATAAAACATAGATGTGATCTAATCGTCCTAGAGGGTTGATGTCCTAGATATGGTTATTCTAGGGGTGGTTGTCCAGGGGGTAGGTGTCCTAGAACCGAACTATATATCATATCTATGCAAATATAGAAACAGTTGTTCATGAAATCGTTACCTTTCCTGATATCTGATATATGAATTAATTGGGGGGGGGGGGGGCACATGCCCCGTTCCCTCCGTAGCTACGCCTCTGAACCAAGCACATCTGTTAGGTTAGCAAGTTCAAATATGGGGGGGGGGGGGACGGGGGGGGGGGGGGGGGTCCATCCGAATACTTATAGGACAAGTACGGTATGTCTGATGAAGTGTCAATGACACCATTATTGGGCGTACACGCCCTCAGAGCGCAAACACATTAGCTATACAAATTAGCACCAAGAATGAAATTGTGATGCCAAATTATTTACAGCGGAGGTGATGAACTGCACGAGCGAGTTCAAGTCGGGACGTCGGCGATACAAAATTTGTAGGCCAAGGTGCGATTTACCTATTTTTCTTTAGCAATGTATTTACTTTATCGATCCGAACTCTTGTGAACTTTTTTTCAAACCTATTTATACACATCATTTGATCAATCTTCTGCTATTGCTTTGAAACTCGGGGAAAGGGCAAAATTGTAATTTTTTATGTAGTATTTCACCTTCCGTTACTATTGGAGAAAAATCTTCAGTTTGCAATATGTAATGTTATTATGTTTGAACGATGCATGCACACCTGCTATTTTCACGATTTTTATTCAAGTTCTGTTGATCTTCGTTAGCAACTATATTCAAATTAACAGCGTTGATTGAAATGAGTGACAACATTGGCGTATCCAGGGAAGAATATGCTCCTCAAAAAACAAACAAAAAAGTATAAAAAAAGAGTATGCTCCTCCCTCCTTGAAAAACGCAATTTGGCAAGTACAACACAAAAATACCCCCTTATTAAGCATCTTAATATTTATACTTGGTCGGGAATGATCGCATTGCCAACGTGTGACTTGTGTTATTTTTCTTGTCTATCATATTTGGTCAATACTCATTTAAAGCCGGTGAACTTTTCCAATAAATAAAAGTCTGATCAGATCAACATGTCTGAAGACAATGAACTTTCATGCCAAGTCACGTGGTATCTTAGCCAGACGACTAAGTGAAGCGTGCGAACATTGAAATGAAGCATCGCCATTTGTTTGCTTTACATTATTTTTCCGTTCATGCCCTTGAACCTATGCCAATATATTACTATCAAGCAGGTGAACAACTAGAGCAAGGTTCGCGTCGGTACGAAAATTATGAATTCCTTTGTCTCATCATAACGCTATTTTCTTAATTACTTATAGTTATGGAGAAATATTATGATTTCAGAAGGGTTGAAAAATAAGTTGAACTATTTCATGTTTATGAATTTTCTTCAAGCAGCTGGTTAGATATTTTGAGGAACCATAATTATGGTGGTTTTATATTGCGAAATAGGAAATGGATCGCACAAAATAATGTCCCTACAATAGGGACCGACATACATGAAGAGAGAAGGGAGAGAAAACAAAACATGAAAGAAAGGGTGAGGGGGGGGGAGAGAGAGAGAGAGAGAGAGAGAGATGGTAAATAGAAAAAGGAAAATAGAGAGAAAGAAAGAATAATGTAGAGGCACGATAAAGATGAGTGATTTAGATTTTTTTTAAGGGAGACAGAGAGAGAGAGAAAAGAGGAAAATGGGAGAGAAATATGTAGAGAGAGAGAGAGAGAGAGAGAGAGAGAGAGAGAGAGAGAGAGAGAGAGGAAGAGATGGTAAATAGAAAAAGAGAAAGAAAGAGAAGAAAGAAAATGATTAGTAATGCAGATAGAAAGGGAGACAGAGAGATAGAGAAAAGGAGAACAAAGAGAGAGAAATATGTAGAAAGAGAGAGAGAGAGAGAGAGAGAGAGAGAGAGAGAGAGAGAGAGAGAGGAAGATGGAGATGATAATGGACAATTGAGAATAGGAAACAATCATCTAGGAAATGAAGGAAATGCATCGAGGGATGGTACAACTTCCTTGCATCCATCAACACAACATTATGACAGGTTACGCAGTCACGATTCCAACATGACAAAGTTTGTTTTAGGCGATTGGGGTTCGGAAACTGCTTGGTGACGACACATGAGCCAAAGAAACAAATCAAAGATTCTCCTTTATTCGTTTCTGTTCAATATCCTTCCATGAACTCGGATTTCTTTCTTTTTTCTTTTGCACCTCCTTAGCATACCCTACAGCTCATCTTAAGATTCGCCTACTGGGAACAAGAAGGACCCCTAAGCCATTTGGGCTTTCAGCAGAGGCTTCGAAATATGGTAAATGTGTTAAATACACATCTAATGGACATGACCTATTTTTTTCCCGTTGAATCTTATCTACACTTATTTGGGGGGGGGGGGGGGGGGGGGTCCGCAGGATTCAGCACAAACGAATGTCCCTACAAAATTGAATAGGTATGCATTTTTGCCTATGCAAAATAGTAATTTGCCGACAAAATATTCAAAATATGTGCCGGAGATTCATTTTTAGTGCCCATTTTCAAGTTTGGGCTGCACTGGTGATTTTAAAGTTTAAAACGTCACTGAGTACTCGCATCCATCGGCACCCCCCCCCCCCACACGCACCATCCTTTGGGATGGGAACATTACACCGTCGACTTTCAGGCAGGTGAATCCGTAAGGCCTGACGCAGGTAATTTTATTAGAATTGCCTCGCTCAACACAGGAGAACGGAATGATTGGATGGGAAGCTGGATGGAAAAAAATCAGCGTCTATGGCAATTCAGCGATAGAGGGAAATATTTATAGTAAGCGCTTCTGGTCACTGCTGAATAATGATAAAACACAGTCAATCTTTCTTTGACATTTATTTTTTTTGATTCTTTGTTAATGACTTTGTCATAAGCCGTGAAAGAGAATGCAAAATCCACGAATAATCTGTCAACTACCCTTCCAATTCAGAAAGGTATGATAATTATATACCTACAGCGAAGATACCAATTCGTCTTTATTAACAGAACCAATTGGTGTCCTCATCTGACCCCCTCCTATCCCTTCCTCTTACCCTTCAATGACCCCCTTATTCTATAACAAAGACTCATGGAGAGTGACATTTAAAGTGATGAGGGGCATCTTATCTGTCCTGCCAGCTCTATTTACTATCACACACCAAGGGAGCATCACGACCTGGCGGCAGTGTGGAGGGGGGAAGGTTACACGAGGTCAGTGGACGTACCCTTCCTGATGACGATTCACACTGCTGCCACCAGTGTAATTTACAATCCGTCGCGCGCAATTTTATATATCCGGCGCCGGCGCATAGTAATGACGCGGCACGATGCGCGCACTTGTTCGTTCATTCAACACACACCGCTTCGCGCATTTGCAGCGATGAGTTCGGTTCTTGGAGCGGTGAACAGACGCATTCAACTCAAAGAGTCTCGAAGACTAACGAATAGATAACGGCGGCAGTGGGGACGTGCCTCCCCCAACTGGATGACATTAAGTTGGCAGGAAACGGCAGGCTCATCCTCTGTTCCTCTGGGAGCCGATGAGATAGGGGGCTGTCAGGACCCCTTACAGGGTATCATCTTCACGATCTTGTCCGGGCATGAACCTTGTTAAACTCTGGTCTCAAGTTTAAACAAAAAACTGTCTCCTAGCTGATAGCCTTGTAATAGAATCCAATCTATGGTTGCAATATATGGATAAAATTCTTTATTATTATGTGAGTAGAATATGGGATCTGATTTTTGGGGTAATCTTCATGATTTGCATGCTTAGAAGCAGTAGTTATCTATTAGTGTGTAAACACACTTTCTAACAATATTGGATTACCTTTGTCAAAAATAATTTATGGGAAGGAAGGGCTGACAAGAATTGATTTGATCGATTTTTAGCCACAACTGAAGACTCGTTTTCCCAGTATCATTTAGACAGTGCTATAAATTGTGAAATTCTTACCCCATGGCTTCGTAAATCTCACTATTATACGCCCTACTACCAATTAACTTTTGTTGTGAAAGAATAATCTTATGATGATCAATGATTGTCCAGGGCTTAAGAACATTAAACATGAGGGAATTTGTCCGTATGTTTGATGCACTGGTAAGAGCTCTCCAACAACTTCCAAAACAAAAGCATTTTCACGAGCAAAATAAGACATTTTAATTGTATGGAAACAGATAAAGAAACATAAAAACATACACGAATATTAATATGATTTAACTATTATTCATTTACCTTGTAACAAGAATATGGAAACCGAATCCTGTAAATACTTTAACAAAACTTTAAAAATCACACATTTTCTTGAGTCACATAAAAGGAGCATGCCATATACAGTCTGATTTTGTTTTACTATCCTCTTTCTCTTCTTTCTGTGACGAAACTCTTTACAAGACATGCCATTTTTCCCTTTTATGCATTCATTTTTTCAAATTTTAAACCAAAGCTGAAAGTGGTCTACCCTGTTAATAAAAGCTGGGCAAATCAAAGTTAAATTTTGTCCAATAATTGGGTTATTTTCTCCCAACCATTTACTATATGAATTTACCTCATGAAAGGTAAACAACTAAATAGGTCGGGTAATGTTATTTGGCAAATTAAAGTTGGGCCATTGTTGTCGAACATTTGGGTTATTTTCTCCCAACCATTTATTACATGTATTTACCCACTTAAATGTTCAAAATAAGTTGGGCAGATGTAACTGGGCAAACTTAAGGCGGGCAACATTATTATTCAACAATATGGTTAATTTCTTGTATAAGAGGTGTCGTGGTCGAGTGGATATGTCACAGGACTGTGGATCACAAGGTCCGCGGTTCAAGTCCCGCCGCGGCACTGATGTCCTTTTACATATAATATATAATATCTTTTCCAACTTCTTTTCCCAACTAGTGTCTGATATGATATACACTATGGTGAGAATTGGCTGAATTTCTGATTGGGTAAATTTTTGTTGGTTAAAAGTTGGGTATTTTCTTTTCATCCAACACTGGGTAAATCATGCAAAATCTTTAATTTACCCAACAGTTGGATGAACACATAATCGCCCTCATGTTGGGTAAAAATTGGGCGAGTTTTTGCCCAATATCTTTTTAGAGTGTACCTTTAAATCTTTTAAAATCATCTACAAGGTTAGAACGAGCAGCTATATTGGGTATGGCGGAAACCGGCTGCGTTTCAAGCGGAGGGGGCAGGGGAAACAACCGAGCCCTCCCCTCAAACCATCCAACTTCCTTTATCATAACTCCGCTCATCAACTTGTAGACGCTTTTACTTTCCACAACTAAATTAAAAGTTAGTATTCCACAAACTTGACCTATATTTGTTAGATGAGAGAAAGAGAGAGTTGATCAGAGGAAGGGAGCGGGAGAGAGAGAGAGAGAGTGAGAGGGGGGGGGGGGGGGGTGGCAGATTATAGTGAGGGAGACAACCCACTTTAGTACGATTTAGCATAATGAAACAATTTTAGTTTTGTGTAAATTAGACACAGTTCAATTGGCATCTCTCTCTCTCTCTCTCTCTCTCTCTCTTTGCTATCAAAAGTTCATTCTTTCTTCTGAAAATTGATGAAAACTAACGTTTTCTTAGTTAAACGGCTATAATTATTATGAGCATGAAATGTTCATCATCATCTTATTAGAGTAAAGATATTATATCAGCAATACAAAACACACACTATATTCAATAATCATGTTTTATTTGATGAACGTGATGTTAAGTTTTGTATAGTCTGATTATCAATTACACAATTCCCATCTAAAGAAATCCTGAGAGTTCTGGTACTCCTTTCACGTAGCAGCTTATTTTTAGCGGATAACAGGGTATTGCACTCACAATGTCAACGCACCATATATGTAATATCTTAGCAACCGGTTGGCCCAGATTTGACAAAATGCTCAGACCAAATGGAATAAACCAAGCGAGAACAGAACACTCCTTGACAATTAACCCGCCCATGCAATAATCAATGTGTCTGAAGGTCACACGCTAGACTCCGATGCTTTAATAGAATATTGAAGCTCAATACTGAGTTCAACAAGGATATACAAATATAGAACAGGGTAACAATATTGCTTTGGACATGACCTATTTAGATATCACAGGAAAAGAAGCTATATAGATGTAGGGGTATAGAGGTGTCATGGTCTAGTGGATACGTCACCGGACTGTAGATCGTATGGTTCGTCGTTCGAATCCCGCTGCGGCCTCAATTTCATTTGCTACTCTCCACCCAGGTGTCAAATGGGTACCTGGTACGACGCAAAATGTTTATGTGGTTGGTTGGCATGTGAACAGTTGTAAAATGGCACCTAGATGAAATACTCCCCAGGGAGTGGAGCGTTCGGATTATAAATTGAATCCAATGACCGGGCTAATTATTTGACCAAATTTTCATGCCATATTATTTTGTGGAGACATCCTACTTAAGTAAGAAAATGATTTCGCAAGTGAAATCATTTTAGTTTTTTTGTAAATTTGCCCAGGTTCTATCAGGATATACCTCTCTCTCTCTGCTATCAAAATTTTATTCTTACCTGATGGAAATTGATGAAAGGTTATTGTCTTCTTTAATAGTTAGGCCTACTATACAATTTGATGTTTTTTGTACAGTCTTATAAGTAAAGAGATGAGCATTAAAATCCATAATTATTCAATAAACTGTCAGTTTTTTTTTAATCCGTGATGTTGATTTGTGTTTTGCCTGAATATCAATTACGCATGTAAGTAAAAATAAAAGTCCCATCTACAGAAATTATTATATGAAGGTCGATGCCTTACTGAAGGGCAATATCATTTGATTTCAAACCCTGGACTTCCCTATTCAAAGCCAACTGTAAACAAAACATCGCCTGCCAATGAACCTGCCCATGCAATATCATCATTGTGGGTGAAGGTTCAATATAAAGAGCTTCAAATATAGAAAAGGGTAACAAACTCGCATATGACGTGAACGATTTAAAGCTCAGAGTAAAAACAGAATGAGCTATATCGGTGTAGAGGTGTAGAGGTATCGTGGCCTAGTGGATACGTCAACGGACTGTGGATCACATGGTTCGCAGTTCAAATCCTGCTGCGGCACTATTATTAAGTGTCACTCTCCAATCAGGTGTTAAATGGGTACCTGGAGGCTGGTATCGGATGCGAACGTATTGTGATTGGTTGGCATGCGTACGCGTGTAAAATGGCGCCTGGAAGGAAAAATCCCAAGGGCGCGGAGCGTGTGCAAAATCATGTTTGGATTAGTAATTGAATACAATGACTGGGGTAATCATTATTTTTCTTTAAATTAGATAATTATGTTCAATTAGTATATATCTGTCTCTTTGCTATGAAAAGTTTATTCTTTCAATAAAAGTTGATGAAAAGTTACTGTTTTCTTAGTGAGACCTACTATAATATTAAGTGTTTTTTATACAGTTTTATAAGTGAAGAGATGAGCATTAAAATCCATGATTATTCCAGAAAAAGTAAGATATTTTTATGAATGTGATGATGAGTTTTGTATAGCCTGATGATCAATTACGCATGTAGTAAAATGTAAGTCCCATCCAAAAGAAATTAATACATGAAGGTCAATGCCTTACCAAAGGGCAATATCACTTGATTTCAAACCCTGGACTTCCCCCATTCAAAACCACCACTCCAACGGCGCCAATTTTGCATCAGTTTATCATGTTGACCCCCTTCACAACAGTGAACCTGGTAGGGCTTGCATAATCCCAAAATGATAGTAATACCAGAACAGAATTCTGTCCAAAAGTGTTCGTACCCTCCCTGTCCGCGTTCAATTTTGTGTGATTCCCGAAATAGGATCTCCGAGAAAATATGACACCGTTATCCTGCCCCCATCCCCGATCATGAAATAGATGCACGCCCTTCTGGTACCTTCTTGACATAATAGTAGAATAATTTCAGCGGATAACAGGGTATTGCACTCACAATGTCAACAACACCTAACAGGTAATATCTTTGCTACTGCATTTGGCCCAGATTAAAAAAAATTATCAGACCAAATAGAATAAACCAAGCGTAAACAAAACACCGCCTTGCAATGAACCCGCCCATGCAATATCATCATTATGGGTGAAGGTTCACTAACGAACATAGAAAAGGTTAACAAACTCGCATATAACGTGACCGATTTAAAGATCAGGGTAAAAAATGAGCTATATCGATGGAGAGGTGTCTTGGTCTAGTGGATACGTCACCGGACTGTGGATCACAATGGTTCGTCGTTCGAATCCCGCGGCGGCACTCTCCACCCAGGTGTTAAATGGGTACTTGGTAGGATGCGAATGTTTATGTGGTTGGTTGGCATGTAAACGCTTGTAAAATGGCGCCTGGAATGAATATTCCCCAGGGAGCGGAGCGTGTGCATTATCATGTTCGGATTAACAATTTAATACAATGACTTGGGTAATAGTTATTGGAGCAAACTTTTATGCCACTTTCATGGAGACAGTCTACTTTAGTAAGAAAATGATTTCCCAAGTGAAATGATTTAAGTTTTGTATAAATTAGATGTTATATTGGTATATATTCTGTCTCTTTGTTATTAAAAGGTTAATCCCTCTTCTGAAAATTGATGTAAAGTAATTTCTTGCTTAGTTAGGCCTACTATATGAGAATAAAAAGGGTCATCTTCAGTTTCATTAGTAAAGAGATGAGCATTCAAATCCATATTCCTGAAAAAGGATCTAAGGGAAAACAAAATATGACCCTGCTATCCTGCCCCCATTCCGATCCTGAAAATGGATGGACCCCCTTCGGAAACTCTTTTGACATAGCAGCTTCTCTTCAGCAGATAACAGGGTATTGCACTCACAATGTCAGCGACACCTTACATGTAATATCTGTGCTACCGGTTTGCCAAGATAAAAAAAATCATACTGCTCAGAATAGATAGAATCAACCGAGCGTAAAACAGAACATCGCCTGGCAATGAACCCGCCCATGCAATATCATCATTGTGTGTGAAAGTTCAATGACGAACTTCGAATATAGCAAAGGTTAACAAACTAATGTCGTTACCGATTTAAAGATCACAGTAAATACAGAAGCTATACCGGTGTAGAGGTGTCGTGGTTTAGTGGATATGTCCCCGGACTGTATAATTATCTTATGGTTCGCAGTTCGAATCCCGCTACGGCACTAATGTCCGTTGCCATCCTCCACCCAGATGTTAAATGGACACCCGGTAAAATGGGGACGTTTATGTTATTGGCTGGTATGACTCTGTGTTCGCGTTTAAAATGGTGCCTGGAGGGAGTACTCCCCAGGGAGCGGGGCGAGTGCATTATCATGTTCGGATTATCAATTGAATCCAATGACTGGGGTAATCATTATTGGACCAATCTTTCAGGCAACATTAGTTTTTGTCGAGACAGTCTACTTCATTAAGAAAATGATTTCGCAAGTGAATCGATTTTGGTTTTGTGTAAATTAGACAAAGTTCAATTGGTATATCTCTCTCTCTTTGTTATCAAAAGTTAATTTTTTCTTCTGAAAATTGATAAAAAGTTATTTTTTCTTAGTTAGGCCTACTATTAGAACGAGATGTTCTTTATACAATTTTATAAGTAAAGAGATGAGCATTAAAAGCCATGATTAATCAATATAAAGTCTTTAATTTTTTTAAAGATCGAGATGTTGTGTTTTGCTTTGCCTGATATTCAATTACACATGTAAGTTATAATACAAGTCCATCAAAGAACTTAAGATGAAGGTCATTGCCTTACCGAAGGGTAATTGCACTTGCTAGCAGTTTCTTTTCAGCAGATAACAAGGAATTGCACTCACAATTTTAACAGCACCTTACAGGTAATATTTTTGCTACCGGTTGGCCCAGATTTAATACATAATGTTCGGACCAAATAGAATCATCCAAGCACAAACAGAGCACTCCTTGACACTGAACCCGCCCATGCAATGCCATTATTGTGTCTGAAGGTCACACGTTAGACTCGGATGCTTTAATAGAATATTGAACCCAATACTGACTTCAACAAGGAAATACAAATATAGAAAAAGGGAAACAATATTGCTTAGGACATGACCGATTTAAAGATCACAGGAAAAATAGCCTTGACAATATCATTGACAATGAACCCGCCGAAGCATTATCAACATTGTTTCGGAAGGTCACATGATGGTAGACTCTGATGCTTTAATAGAATATTGAACTCAATAATGAGTTCAACAACATATTACTATTATGGAAAAAGGGTAACAATATTACTTAAGACACGACCGACTTAAAATCAAAGGGGAAAAAAGCTATATCGATGAAGAGGTGTAGAGGTGTCGTGGTCTAGTGGATACATCACCTGACTTTAGATCTGGAAGGGATACTCCCCAGGGAGCGGAGCGTTCGGATTAGAAATTGAATCCAATGACCGAGCTAATTATTGGACCAAATTTGCATGCCATATTATTTTGTGGAGACAGCCTACTTCAGTAAGAAAATGATTTCGCAAGTGAAATCATTTTAGTTTTGTGTAATAAAATTAGACAATACAATACAATATACAATACAATGAACATTTAGGGCGCCATTCCCATAAGGCTCAGAGCGCTAACATCAAATAATATTATTGGTCTTTACTACATGTAGTAATTAAAGGCTACAATTAAATATTCCATATAAAATATTAAATTCAATTGATTAAATTAAATAATTAAACATAGAGGAGAATTCATGTATAAGAGATGAGTTTTCAGAGCCTTCTTAAAAATATCGATAGAGGCAGATTGTCTGATGGACATGGGGAGATTATTCCACCCTTTGGATGCTGCTACCGTGAACGTCCTATCCCCGGCTTGGACACGTGTAATTGGATAATTTAGACGGAGGTTATCATTTGAAGATCTGAGATTTCTGCTTGGTGTATATAAAGTTAAACAATTAGACAGGTAATTAGGAGCTAGGTGGTGCAATAATTTATAGACATATAAGAGTAACTTAAAAATGATTCGCTGTTGAATTGGAAGCCAGTGAAGGGAATTAATAATGGTTGAGCTGAATGACTTCTACCGACCTCAAACACAAGACGTGCTGCCCGGTTTTGTAGGCGCTGGAGACGGTTTACATGTAACTTTGGAAGAGAGGAAAGAAGTCCATTACAATAATCAAGTCTAGAGAGAATTAAAGACCTTACAGCATGATGACAAGTTGATTGATCAATATATCTACGAATTCGTGATATGTTCCTTAAGTGAAAAGTGACCGTTCTACTAACATTGTTAATATGTGAATTCATACTCATATGAACATCAAAGAATACGCCCAAGTTTTTAATTGTGTCTGTAGGTTTTACGGAAATATTTCCTATGGTGAGAGTTATGTCTGGCAATTTTCTGAAATTGTGTGGTGAAGCAGCAATAAAAAACTCTGTCTTACTGTCGTTCAATTTCAACTTGTTAATGGACATCCAATTCTTTATATCACAGATGCAGTTTTGCAGTGACAACAATGCACAATCTAATTCACCACGTATTTTGGGATCAAATGAAACATATAACTGTATATAATCCGCATATACATGGTATGACACATTATGATGCTGAGTAATATCACTAACCGGGAGGGTGTAAATTGTAAAACCAACAGGACCTACTACAGAACCTTGTGGCAGACCAAACTTGGAAATGATAGGCGCAGACAATTCCCCTGCAATGTCTACTTGTGTTGACCAGCCATCGAGATAAGACTGGAACCATTTTAGGGCAGTGCCTTTGATACCAATCCTCGTTGATAAACGAGAGACTAGGATATGATGGTCGATGGTATCAAAGGCTGCTGACAAGTCTAATAATACCACAAGAATTACTTTGTTTGAGTTAAGTGAAAACATAATATCATTCTTCACCTTGATCAAAGCAGTTTCTGTGCTATGTCGGGGTCTATATGCAGACTGAAATGGGTCAGCAAGATTGTTAGCTTCAACATGCTCCATTAGTCTTGAGCAAGCTACTTTCTCAATGAGTTTTCCTACATACGTTAAATTAGACACAGGTCTATAGTTCTTAATATGATTCTTATCCATGGATGCATTTTTCAAGAGAGATTTAATTACAGCACGATGAGCTCCTTTAGGAAAGATACCAGATGATACGGAGATATTCACAATATTAGTGAGTACAGGTAGAAGATGATCAATATTCTCTTTCAAGAACCATGTCGGTATAGGATCTAAACGACTAGATTTACTAGGAGATCTTGTAATGATTTTCAAAAGATCACTTTGGGAAACTGGTCTTAAGACTTCAAGCGATGGTATATCATCATTCAAAGTATTATTGAAGTCAGGCAATGGCATAACAGGAAGGTTATCAAGTTGATCACGAATGGTATCAATTTTTTCAACAAAATATTTTTTGTGAGTAAAGAGATAAGCTTTAAAAGTCATGATTATTCAATAAAAAAGTCAGTTATTTTTATGAACGTGATATTGAGTTTTGGATAGCCTGATTATCAATTACGATTGTAAGTAAAATTGAAAGTCCCATCTAAAGAAATTAATACATAAAGAACATTGCCCACTGAAGGCCAATTTTGCACCAGTTTAAGTTTTCCTTCTCTCCTTCACCTTTATAATTTTGCGCGATTCCCGAAAGAGGATCTAAGGGAAAACAAATTGTGAAATTGCTATCCTGCCCCCATCCCCGATCCTAAGAATGGATGGACCCCCTTCTGGTAATCCTTTCACTTAGCAGCTTCTTTTCAATGGATAGCAGGGTATTGCACTCACAGTGTCAGCGACACCTTACAAGTAATATCTTTGCTACTGGTTAGCCCAGATTAAAGAAAAAAAGTGCTTAGTATAAATATAATTAACAAAGCGTAAACAGAACACCGCCTGGCAATGAACCCGCCAATGCAATTATGGGTGAAGGTCAGTGGCGTACCTGGGGTACTCCGTCAGGGGGGGCAAGCGACCGAAACAAACAAAAAAGGCGATGCTAATTTTCACTTCTGGCGAGCGAGCGAGCAAAAAAAAATCTTTAAGTAACGTTTGGTATATAAACTGGT
Source organism: Strongylocentrotus droebachiensis (assembly GCA_035222895.1). Taxonomy (NCBI): domain Eukaryota; kingdom Metazoa; phylum Echinodermata; class Echinoidea; order Camarodonta; family Strongylocentrotidae; genus Strongylocentrotus; species Strongylocentrotus droebachiensis. The sequence goes on from JAVYIG010005157.1 coordinate 16,279, forward strand.
ATTGTTGCAAGTTGGGGGTGGGAACATTCACTTGTTAGCGACGTTAATTCCATTTTTTTGCAAAGGAGCGTAGCGAGCAAGAAAAAAATCACTTCTTTTTTAATAATTGCCACTTAAACTTGGTTCAATTGTCCCATGCAGGGCGCGGGAACAATATTGTGTTTAGGGTGATTTTATACCCATTTTAGCTAGCGAGCCAAAATACATCTTTCTCTCAATGAATTGCTATATAAAATTTGTTTCATTGTTGCAGGTTTGGGGCGGGCACAATCGTGTTTAAGGCAATATAAATCCCATTTTGGCGGGCAGGCAACCCCCTACACTTCTCTTTTTAATGATATTGTAGCAGGTTAGTGGTGGACACATAATTCCACGAGCTCGCGAGCGTAGCGAGCGAGCGAAAAAAAATCACTTCTCTTTTATAGGGAAAATATGGTACATAAAACTTGGGTTCATTGTTCCATGTCAGGGAAGTGATTATTAAAAGCGGTGTTATTTCTATTTTGGCGAGCGAGCGTAGCGAGCGAGCAAAAAAATCACTTCTCTTTTATAGGGAAAATATGGTACATAAACTTGGGTTCATTGTTCCATGTCAGGGACGTGATTATTAAAAGCGGTGTTATTTCTATTTTGGCGAGCGAGCGTAGCGAGCGAGCAAAATTTTTGTAATGATAATTGGTTCAGAAATTTCAGATTTTTTTGTTGCAGGGCAGGGCTTACACAATCATGTCTAAGGTGATGTTAATTCCGTTTTGGCGAGCACGAGCACACCAAAACTTCTTTGAATAACGTTTGGTACATAATTATTAACTGGTTGTTGCAGGTTGGGGCGGGCACGTTAGCGGTGTCAATTCCATTTTGGCGAGCGAGCATAGCGAGCAAGCAAAAAAAAATTCTCTTTTAATAGAAATTAATAAATAAACTTGTTTTTATTGGTGCAGGTCAGGATGGACGCAATCGCGCTTTACGCGATTCAATTCCTTTTTGGCGAGAGGGCGAAAAAACTCTTCCATTTTTAATGATATTGTTGCAGGTCAAGGGTGGGCACAATTATTTCCAAAGCAATATCCATTCATTTTATTCGCGAGCAAGTGTAGCGAGCGAGAAAAATTAATTACTTTCTTTTAGTATAGGATTTCCCGGCCAAATTCGCGTGTTTGTCATTCGAATTCATTTACTTTGCATTTAAGTTAGCGCAGATCGGCTTTGCCATGCCAATTATCATTCAATTTTCCAGTTTTTGTATTTAATTTAGGATTTTGGTCGAAGGGTTTCATAGATCTGTCATTCAATTTAGAAACTGCTCAACTAGCATTCAAATTAATATTCACTTGTCGAAGCGTAATTTTTATCATTCAAATTAACACCTGTCATTCGTATTCGTAATATTGTTAGTCAAGTTTGGATTGTTAGGGGGAAGAATTGCAACAAACTTTTACAGTTTTAAAATAATGCAGTTAAAATGCATGATTTGCCATTGGGGTCTAAGCTGTTATTCCATTTATTTATTTTCAGGACAATGCAGATGGGTGTAGTCAGACATAAAGTAAAGAATGGGCGAAATCAAGGGATATGGCATTTCTGCACGGACATGTTCATATACCCGGGAAAGGTGGGGGTACCCTCAATCGCCCCTTTTTACTACAGACTCGGAATTTTACAAAAGTAATTCACATCGTCTCTTATACCCAGCACACCCCTCTGTTTTTCTTAAAGAGTTTCATAGTTTACTTGCCCGCAATCAGATCGATGGCTAAAGACATGGCTAAATAATGAATCATGTTCAAATTATTGACTCTAGTCCCTACCCCAGTCACAATATTGTACCCTTCTTCCATAATGAAATTATGATGAAATTATGATAAATTTATGATGAAACATAAGACAAACAACTTCCTCACATGAACATTTACAAATATACTGAGACCATCAGGTCCGTAGATGCAAGTCGTTTTTTTCTTCTTAACAATCAAACTTAAATGCTGATGAATATCAGATAAATCTAATAAGTAAAAGTGTATAAATGCAAGAAAATGAAATATGATGAAATACACATGAAAAAAAACAATCTTGAAAGAAAAAGAATGAGCTATAAAATGTGTGTAATAAACGAGAAATGTATATTGACCATCAATTTAAGTGCACAAAGTGCAAATTTGAATGCTACAAATGAATTAGAATGCTAAAAGTACACCGTCGCGTTGTCAGAAAATTGTGTTGCGCCAAATCGAATGACCAAATAGCGAAAGAAGCACATTTTTCATTAATTTGAATGGAACATACGTAGATTCTAACGAAAATTCCATAGATTTGAAAACTAGAAAAGGGAATATAAACCCGAGATATACCTGACTGCACTAAAACCGTCGAATTTGAACGTAAGACAAATTAATTTGAATGACAAACTCGCGAATTTGGCCGGGAAATCCTATAACATTTGGTACATACACTGTGTGTTATTGTTTCCATGGTTGCAGGTCGGGGCCAGTCGGGGCAGGCACAATTGTATTCTAGGCAATGCTAATCCTTTTCTTTTTTCAGGGGGACGAGCAAGTGAAAACATTTAATACAAAATAGGCTAGCAAGCAGTTCGCGCCAGCGAAGAGTTTCGAATTTGTTATATCACTTATATTTTCCTATTTTCATTTGTCTTAATTTTTCAGGGCCGTATGCGGAATATTTTTCTGGTGGGGGAGGGGGAAAGATGCGTTAAAAGTTTTCAAAGAATCTCAAAAGCAAAAGGAGTGAAGGGAGTTCGAGCGACCGAACTGGTCATGAGGGTACTTTTGCATTTTCAAAAGTAGAATTGAAGGATTTGGTATAGGCCTACACTACATTTTCAGGAAAAAAACTGTACGTTTTCAAAATATCTGGGGTCAACTGCCCCCCCCCCCCCTGGTGCGTACGGCCATGGTCTTTTTTTTTTAATTTCCCCATTTTTTTCCTTTCCTTTTCTTTTCCCTTTTTCTTCCTTTTCTCTTCTTCTTCCTTTTTTCTTTCCTTTTTCTTTTTTTCCTTTTTTCTTTTTTTTCCCTTTTTTTCTTCCCTTTTCTTTTTCTCTTTTTCTTTCCTTTCCTTTCTTTTCTTTTCTTTCCCCTTTTTTTTTTCGCCTGGAGCCCGTCAGGGGGGGCACTCTGCCCCCCCTGCCCCCCCCCATAGGTACGCCAGTGGTGAAGGTTCAATAACGAGCTTCAAATATAGAAAAGGGTAACAAACTCGCATATGACGCGACCGATTTAAAGATCAGTGTAAAAAAGAAGAAACTATGTTGATGTAGAGGTGCCGTGGTCTAGTGGATACGACACCGAACAGTGGATCGTACAATGTTTCGTCGTTCGAATCCCGCTGCGGCCTTAATATCCTTTGCTACTCTCTGACCAGCTTTAAAACGGGTACCTGGTACGATGCGAATGTTTATTTAGTTGGTTGGCAAGCATGTGAACGATTGCAAAATGGCACCTGGAATGATATTCCCAAGGGAGCAAGTGAAATTTTTGTAATAGTTTTTTGTTAATTTGACTAGGCTCCATCGGTATATCTCTCTCTTTGCTATCAAAAGTTTATTCTTACCTGATGAAAATTGATGGAAAGTTATAGTTTTCTTAATAAGGCCTATTATGAGAATGGAATGTTCATCTTAAGTTTTATAAGTAATAAGAGATGAGTATTAAAAGCTATGATTATTTAATAAAAAGTCAGTTATTTTCATGAACGTGATGTTGTGTTTGGCTTTGCCTGATTATCAATTTCGCATGTAAGTAAAATCACAAGCCAATTAAAGAACTTTGTAGATGAAGGGCATTGCCTAACCGAAGGGCGATAGCACTTGATTTCAAAACCGGGACCTCCCTATTCAAAGCCACGACTCCAACAGTGCCGTTTTTTTACTATTTTGTTTATGTTGCCACCCCTTCACGTGAGTGAACGTGGAAGGGCTAGCAGAATCCAAAATTGATAATAACAATGAAGAATTTTGTTCAAAACAAATGTGTCCTACTCTCCTTCATCTGGAAAAATGTTGCGTGATTCCCGAAAGAGGATCTCCGGGGACTGAAACAATACCAGAGGAGGCGAGTTGGTTTAGTCGGTAAAGCGTCTGCCTGTCGAACTAAAGACCTCGGGTTCGAATCCCACCCAGGCGGATGACTGAAGCCTGCGATGTTTGTTAACGTGCCCCTCCCCTTGTTTCATAGACGCATGTTATGTTAAGTGGAAAATACTTCGTCCCTCGGATAGGACGTTAAATGGAGGCCCCGTGTAGAGGAGAGTCACCACCTTTGCACGTTAAGAACCCACTGCACTATTCGTATAAGAGTAGGGGAAAACCCCGGTGTAGTGGTCCACCTGCACACCCCAGTATATACATCTGCAAGAATCTTCAGTATTGAAGGAGGCAGATTATCCATCAGAAGAAGAAAGAGAAGAAATATGACAATGCTATCCTGCCCCCATCCCCGATCCTGAACATGGATGGACGCCCTTCTGGTACTCCTTTTACATAGCAGTTTCTTTTCAGCGGATAACAGGGTATTGCACTTACCTTATACAGGTAAACTCTTTGCTACCGGTTGGCCTAGATTTAAAAAAATGCTCAGCCCAGATAGAATAAACCATGCGTTAACATAACACCGCCTGGCAATGAACCCGCCCATGCAATATCATCGTGTGTGAAGGTTCAATAACGAACTTAAAAAATAATATAGAAAAGGGTAACAAACATTATGGCGTGAACGATTTAAAGAATAGAGTTTAAAAAAAAGCTATATCGATGTAAAGATGTAGAAGTGTATACATAGCAGTTTCTTTTCAGTGGATAACAGGGTATTGCACTCACAATGTCAACAACACCTTACAGGTAATGTCTTTGCTACTGGTAGCCCAGATAAAAACAAAATACTGTTTTAATAGACCAGATATAGAATCAACCAAGCGTAAACAGAACACCGCCTGTCAATGAACCCGCTCATGCAATATCATCACTGTGGGTGAAGGTTCACTAACAAGCTTCAAATAGAGAAAAGGGTAACAAACTCGCATATGACGCGACCGATTTAAAGATCAGAGTAAAAAAATAAGAAGCTATGTCGATGTAGAGGTATAGAGGTGTCGCGGCTTAGTAGATACGTCACCTGACTTTAGATCGTATGGTTCGTCGTTCGAATCCCGCTGCCGCCTTAACATCCTTTGCTACTCTCCACCCAGGTGCTAAATGGGTACATGGTACGATGCGAATGTTTATGTGGTTGGTTGGCATGTGAATGGTTATAAAATGGCATCTGGAAGGGATACTCCCCAGGGAGCGGACCGTTCGGATTAGCAATTGAATCCAATGGCCGGGCTAATTATTGGACCAAATTTTCATGCCATATTATTTTATGGAGACTACTTGAGTAAGAAACTGATTTCGCACATGAAACAATTTTGTGTAAATTAGACAAAGTTCAATTGGTACATCTCTGTCTCTTTGCTATCAAAAGTTAATTCTTTCTCCTGAAAATTGATAACAAGTTATCGTTTTCTTAGTTAGGCTTACTATTAGAACGAGATATTCTTTTTACAGTTTTATAAGTAAAGAGATAAGCTTTAAAAGTCATGATTTTTTAAATAAAAAAGTCAGTTATTTTTATGAACGTGATGTTGAGTTTTGTATAGCCTGATTATCAATTACATAATTAATAATGTTAGTCCCATCAAAAAACTTAGTAGATGAAGGTCATTGCCTTCCCGGAGGGTAATAGCACTTTCTAGCAGTTTCTTTCAGTTTCTTTTCAGAGAGTAACAGGGTATTGCACTCACAATGTCTACAACACCTTACAGATAATATCTCTGCTACTGGTTGGCCAAGATTAAAAAATACTGGATAGAACAGATATGATAAACAAAGCGTAAACAGAACACCGCCTGGCAATGAACCCGCCCATGCAATATCATCGTGTGTGAAGGTTCAATTACGAGCTTCAAATATGGAAAAGGGTAACAAACTCGCATAATGTCGTGACCGATTTAAAGATCACAGTTAAAAAAAAAAAAAAGAAGCTATATCGCTGTAGAGATGTAGAGGTGTCGTGGCCTAGTGGATACGTCACCGGACTATGGATCGTATGGTTCGTTGTTCGAATCCCGCTGCGGCACTAATGTTCTTTGCCATGCACTCTCCACCCAGGTGTTAAATTGGTACCCGGTAGGATGCTAACGTTTATGCGGTTGGTTGGCATGTGTACGTGTGTAAAATGGCGCCTGGAAGGAATACTCCCTATATGGTGCGGGGCGTGTACATTTTTATGTTCGGATTAGCAATTAAATCCAATGAATGAGCTAATAATTATTGGACCAAATTTCCATGCAATAAGCAAATGATTTCGCAAATGAAACAATTTTAGCTTTGTGTGAATTAGACAAAGTTCAATTATATATCTCTGTCTCTTTGCTATCAGAAGTTCATTCTTTCTTCTGAAAATTGATAACAAGTGATTTTTTTCTTAGTTAGGCCTACTATTAGAACGAAATATTCTTTATATAGTTATATAAGGAAATAGATGAGCATCAAAAGCCATGATTAATCAATAAAAAGTGGGTTATTGTTATGAAAGTGATGTTGATTTTTGTTTTACCTATTTATCAATTACGTATGTAATTGAAATTAAAAGTCCGATCTAAGGACTGACTAAATACATGTCAATGTCATACCGAAGGGCAATAGCACTTGATTTCAAACCCTGGACTTCCCTATTCAAAACCATGGCTCCCACAGCTTGTTTTCAGCGGATAACAGGGTATTGCACTCACAATGTCTACACACCTTACAGGTAATATATTTGCTACCGATTGGCCCAGATTTAAAAATGCTCAGACCAGATAGAATAAACCAAGCGTAAACAGAACACCCCTTGACAATGAACCCGCCCATGCAATATCATCAATGCGTTCGAAGGTCACACGTTAGACTCAGATGCTTTAATAGAATATTGAACCCAACTCTGAGTTCAACAACGAAATACACATTTAATATAGAAAATGGTTAACAATATTGTTTCACACGACATTGAACCCAAACTCTCATAGGGCATGACCGACTTAAAATCACAGTTAAAAAAGAAGCTATATCGATGTAGAGGTGTAGAGGTGTCGTGGTCTAGTGGATACGTCACTGGACTGTGGATCATAATGGTTCGCAGTTCGAATCCCGCTGAGACACTAATGTCCTTTGTCACTCTCAACCCAGGTGTCAAATGGGTAACTGGTAGGAAGCGAACGTTTATGTGATTGGTTGGCATGTGTACGCCTATAAAATAATGGCGCCAGGAAGGAATACTCCCAAGGGCGCGGAGCGTGTGCAAAATCATGTTTGGATTATCAATTGAATCCAATGATTGGGGTAATCATTATTGGACCAAACTTTCATGCCATATTTGCGGAGAAAGACTACTTCAGTATTAAAGAAAATGATTTCGCAAGTGAAACAATTTTAGTTTTGTGGAAATGAGACAGAGTTTAATTATCTGTCTCTATTTTCTATCAAAAGTTCATTCTGACTTCTGAAAATTGATTACAATTATTGTTTTCTGAGTTAGGCCTAATGTTTTTTTTTATACAGTTTTATATGTAATGAGATGAGCATTAACTCTTAAGCTGCCACCCATACAATGCACCCAGTGCCACAGTGCTAATTCCTATTGTGCCACAGTGCTAATCTCCTGCGTGCCAAGTTAATTTTAAGGTTGGTTCAAGTGCGTGTTATTTAAATCTTTACAAAAAACAAATCGCTGAATTACTCGAGAAAATCCAATCTGACTGTTGTATACAAAGACGCGTAATCCAAAGCCGATAATCTGATGCACGCGATGGTACTTTCAATAGCGCTGCAAAAGCACTCAGCACGGTGCAATGGGCATGAACAATGACTGTTATTACATCTGCTTGCTAGCGCGCACGAAGCACCGTAGCGGTGGGTCGCTAGCATGAACGTGGCTTTCAATCGATAGCACGCTCGCGTGCACATGGCACTATAACAATAGCGCGCTAGCAGTCTCATGGCATGATAAGAGTTAAAAGCCATGATTATTCAATAAAAAGTAATTTACTTTTATGAACGTGATGTTGAGTTTTGTTTTGCCTGATTACCAATTACGCATTAAGTATGAGTAAGAATGCAAGACCAATCTAAAGAACTTAGGAGATGAAGGTCATTGCCTTACCGAAGGGCAATATCACTTGATTTCAAAGCAATGGGTCCAACAACGCCAATTTCGCACCAGTTTTTCATGCTGCCATGCATTTCTTCACAGGAGTGCATGTGGGAGGGCTTGCATAATTCCCAAATAATAATATTACCAGCAAAGAATTTGTCCAAAAGTGTAGGTACCCTCTCTCTCCGGGGAGAATTTGGCGTGATTCCCGAAATAGGATCTCCGGGGAAACATGGCCCTGCTATCCTGCCCCCATCCCCGATCCTGAACATGGATGCATGCTTTTCTGGTACTCCTTTCACATAGCAGTTTCTTTTCAGCGGATAACAGGGTATTGCACTTACCTTATACAGGTAAACTCTTTGCTACCGGTTGGCCTAGATTTAAATAAAATGCTCAGCCCAGATAGAATCAACCAAGCGTAAACAGAACACCGCCTGGCAATGAACCCGCCCATGCAATATCATCATTATGGGTGAAGGTTCAATAACTAGTTTCAAATATAGAAAAGGGTAACAAACTCGCATATGACGTGAACGATTTAAATATTAGAGTAAAACAAAAAGCTATATCGATGTGTTTTACAGTTGTATAAGTAAAGAGATGAGCATTAATACCATGATTATTCAATAAAAAGTCATTTATTTTTTTAATGTGATGTACAATAATGTAGTAAAAATGAAAGTCACATCCAAAGACATGAAGGTCAATGCCTTACCGAAGGGCAATATCACTTGATTTCAATCCCTGGACGTTACTATTCAAAACCACGGCTCCTACGGTGCCAATTATGCACAAGTTTTTCATGCTTTCCTCCACATGAGAGAATTGTGCGTGATATCAGAAAGAGGATTTAAGGGAAAACGAACCCTCTTTAAGCGGACACTTTTTTTTTTTTTTTGGTCTCGAAATTTGACATTTTTCTTCGTTGGGGGGGGGGGGGGAGGGGTAAGGTCACCTTTTTTAGGTTAGCCGTGGGTATAATTTTTTTATTTTTTTTATTTTTTAAATAATAATAAAAAATAAAAAAAACCAAAGGGGGGGGGGGGGTTTAGGTTTTTTTAGGGGGGTTTACACACATAAAAATACCAAGGGGGGGGGGGGGGGGGGTTTAAACCCCCAAAACCCCCCCTGCGTACGCCCCTGTGTAGAGGTGTCGTAGTCTAGTGGATACATCACTCGACTGTGGATCATATGGTTCGAAGTTCGAATCCCGCTGTGGCACTAATGTCCTTTGCTACTCTCCACCCAGGTGTTAAATGGGTATAGACATTCGCATCTATTATAATAATAGATGCGAATGTCTATAATTATGAACGGTTGGCATATGAACGGTTGTAAAATGGCGCCTGGAAGGAATACTCCCGAGGGAGCGGAGCGTGTGCATTATCATGTTCGGATTAGCAATTGAGTCCGGTGACTGGGGTAATAATTATTGGACCAAACTGTCATGCCAGATTAAGTAGAGGCAGCCAACTTCAGTAAGAGAATGATTTCGCAAGTAAAATAATTGAAGTTATGTGTAAATTAGCTTATATTCAATTAGTATATCTTTCTCTTTGCTATCAAAAGTTTATTCTTTCTTCTGAAAATTTATGTAAAGTTATTGTTTTCTTAGTTAGGCCAATACTATGAGAATGAAAAGGTTGATCTCCAGTTTCATAAGTAGAGAGAAGATTACTCAATAATTATGGCTTTAAAAAAGATAACGAATGTGATATTGAGTTTTGTGAAATTTTTCATGTTGCCGCCCCTTCACAAGAGTGAATGTGGTAGGGCTTTGCGTAATTCCAAAATCATAATACCAGTAAAGAATTTTGTACAAAACAAATGTGTTCCTATATAGTCTCCTTCACTTGGGAGCATCTCCGGGAACAAACAATATCGGGAAAATATGACACTGCTATCCTGCCCCCAGCCCGATCCTGAAAATTGATGGACGCCCTTCTGGTACTCCTTTCACATAGTACTAACTTCTTTTCAGCGGATAACAGGGTATTGCACTCACAGTGTCAACAACACCTTACAAGCAACATCAGTGCTAACGGTTGCCCTTGGTTAAGTAAATGCTCAGACCAGACAGAATAAACCAAGCGTAAACAGAACACCCCTTGACAATGAACCCGCCCATGCAATATCATCATTGTGTCTGAAGGTCACACAGAATACTTTGACGTCAAGAAAGAAAATTGAACTCAATACTGAGTTTAAATTTAAACGTACTACAAGTATAGAACAAGGGTAACAATATTGTTTCACACGACATCCAACTTAAACTCGCATAGGACACGATCCATTTAAAGGTCAGGGGAAATAATAATCTGCATATAGATATCTGGTAGAAATGTAAAGAGATACAGAATTAAGATAATCAATGATTAAACAAAACAACGACATAAAAATAGACTGTGTGATCGGGTTTGTGTTTATTGATAAGAAGGCTGTATCTTTCTTTCGTTTTTGCCTCGTGATTATCATCGCATTTAAATAATTATCATAGTCTGTAGATAAACAAATAATAATCAGCAAGGGTCACTGTGAAGAGTTCAAAACCCTCTATGAACCAAATCTTCTACCGTTTATGCACATGATACTAGAGCGATGTACTGATTATGAAGCAAATTTCACCTGCATGGTTGACTGATTAGAATAATAGTCGAATGAAACATTCTTATGATTGTAATGAAATGCAAATATACCATAATTCATTGAACCAAGCGTGACGGCATTGCGATTTAAGCGTTTTAGATTTTTAACAAAATAATGCTTAGACCAGACAAAACAAACCCTGGGGAAACGGAACAACGCTTGATAATGAACCCGCCCATGCAATCATCCTAGTGTATGAAGGTCACATAGTAGACTCTGACGTCATAATAGAATATTGAACTCAATACTGAGTTCAACAACGAAATACAAAATGAAAAAGGGTAACAATATTGCTTCACACGACATTCAACTTATACTTACCTAGGACATGACCTATGTATTAAGGTTATGGAGGGGGGGGGGGGGAGCTATATCGATATATATATATAGGTGTCTTGGTTAGAGGATACGTCATCGGACTGCGGATCACAATCATGGTTCGCAGTTCGAGTCCCGGCTGCTGCGGCACTAATTTTCTTTGTCACTCTCCAGTCAGGTGATATAAATGGGTACCTGGTAGGAATGGATACGTACCTCTATGTGGTTGGTTGGCATGTGTACGTTTGTAAAATGGCCCCTGGGAGAAATACTCCCCAGGGAGTGGAGCGTATGCCATATCATGTTCGGATTAGCAATTGAATCCAACATAAAGCGCTGTCAACATGTGTCTATTTTTTTAGTTTTTTTTTTAATTTTTTGTTATTGCTTCAAATCATCTTTTTTTACAATGGTTGTTCATTATAACATTCGATCTGCATAACAAATACAATACAATACAATTCAAAGTAAACAGATGAACTTGTAAATGAATTAATTGAATATCAAATATCAAATCGAATCAAATCAAATCAAGTCTATTTTTAAATCTGGTCGAAATGTAAATAGAAATAGAAAAGAAAAAACTACAAACAAACAAAAAACATAATATTGTAGGCAATGTGATCGTTTTCGCATCGTGGTCATAAAAAAGAAAACTATACAGTAATTTCGTTAGTTGCCTTGAGCAGAGGCGGCGGAGCGTCTTCCAAGGGGGGGGGGGGGCAAAAAGGGCACTTTATTAAGAAAAAGTGGCAAATACAAAGGGAAACCTCAAAGCGAAAATATACAATTTTTAGACATTGGTATACATAGAGTTTTCATTATCAGGGATGATTTCAATAGTTAGTTCATACTTAACAGGTGGGTGTGATGGTCTGAATATTCATTTGCGAGAGGGAGAAGCGAGCGTGCAAAAGAATTAAAATTTGCTAGTTCGCAGTGCGAAAAATTACATCTTAAAAAGGAATAAAACAATCCTGAGGGGGGGGGGGATTGAAGCACAATCTAATAATGAAAGACTGAACAAATATAAATACGAGCGAGCTTTGGGTGAAATTAAAGAAAAAAATATCTCAGTCGCTCTAAATTAGGGGCATATGTTATGGTGAAAGGGAAAGGGGCACTTGTCAGAGGAGAAAAGGACCATTATTAGAAAAAAATGAAATACGTGTCAAAGTTAAAGAGGCAATTAATAGAAGTGGAAATTGGGCAGTTCTCGCACCTGAAAAGGGGCACTCTCCAGAGATGAAAAAATGCAGGAATGGAGAAAATTGGTACCTATCAGACTTTGATAGGGGCATTTATCAGAGGTAAAAAGGGACATTTGTAACAAGGGAAGGGCTCTTATAAAAAAAAAGGAACAGGGTCACTTATCAAAAGGAAGAAGTGCACTTATTAGAAAGGAAAAGGGGCACGGCTCAAAGTTAAAGAAAGTGTAATTATCAGAAGTGAAAAGGGGCACTTCTCGCACCTGGGCAGGGCAGGGGGCACTGTGGCCCTCCCTCTGACCTTGAGTGTCTAACTGCATTGTAGATAGACAGATGATAGTCGGAAAAATAATTAAGAAGAGTTTGAAGCAAGATTTCACATACATGGTTGACTGAGGAATAGAGTGTTTGTTGAAACATTGTACTTTACACCTGAAATAATCACCAATTCGTTGAACCAAGCGTGACTACATTGCGATTTATGAGTTTAACATACATGATTACGCAGCGCTAAAAATATACTTTTATTTTATGAATGATTACAAATGAAAAAAGATTAATCTTTATTATTAGTTTTAGACATTGACCCCCTGCACTTCTGCTTCATGACCGACTTTTCGATTATGGAGTTTAAAGATAAAGGTTGAGTAGACATTTGAACAAATAAATTCGAGGGCAATGTCTTGACACTATTTGTAGAAATCGTGCTCAGATTACGTAACATATCAATGTAATGTTCTCATATCTAAACAATTTATGGGCTCTTAAAAACGGTGCAACTCCCTACAATTTCACATTTTAAAGAGAATAATTTCCCCTCGCTAATTATACCTTGATTTTCGTTTTTTCGTTCAGGTATAATATGAAATGTTAATTGAAACATCAGGGCCGTCACCTACCTGCAAGAAGGACATTACTGCTTTTTACAAAACAAAGCAACAAGAGCCGACGAGAACTTTTTATTTTCACTCATACGAAATGCAGCATTATAATATCGATATTGAGGTGAGGTACAAACCGGTATTCATTCAAAGGAAAACTCGCAGCGGCAGCTGATGAACCTGGATGAATGCTGTCGATATGCGAGATAACACCCATGTTGTATACAACGATGAATGATATTTTGTGTTTCTGTTTCAAGTAAAACTGGGATATCTATCGGAACAATCTGAAAATGCATTGCTAATTTCGGGCGTATATGACATCAATATCGGTGATTGTTAAGAGTGTAAAACTGCATTATAGGCTCTATGGACAAAAATGTCGGTTGCCGTGCCATAACCAATTAACAGAGATGCTACTAATTATATAAAGAGGTTCCAGGATAAAACGTAATGAAGAGTCAACCAGAGGTGTATGTAGTAGATTTCCATGTCGATAATAATTATTGTAAGGAATCGTGTTTGAATGATGAAATCACATGCAGGGCGGATGCAATTTCTGACATTTTTTTTCCGGGGAATATCATTTTGGGGAAATAGAAATTTCAGTGTGGCCCTATATCTTATAATTGATTCAATGATTTAATTTCGATAACTTAATATTCTATTTCACATGTTTTATCATTGTTGCAAGTTGCAACATGTGTTGACATTGTATTTTAATGTCTGCAAAACGTTTACAATTCAATCTATTTTTCTAAAGGGGGAGGGGGTAGCCCTTATGCTGTGTAGTACACTGTCACCATTGGATCGTCACGTCATGCGATTAACGCTGATCGTGAAAAACTCATTGTTTTGTGATTTCACTCCTCATATGTATGAATATTTCATTTCAAGTATGGTTTTATTAGCCCATCGTCTTGTGTTCTTTTCCAACATGCAAACAAAAATAGGTCACACGTACGATTGCATACCATGCATGCGGAATCATGCTTGCATTTCCCTTTCCCATTCTCTGCTATCAAAGTAAAATCAGAATTTACTCGATTAAATCTGCGAGGGCAGCTGCCGATTTGAGTCTATTATAATTCTATGTCTTGTTCAAACATAGGAGGTGAACGACTCATACTCAGGATCAAACTCTCAACAAAAACCCCTTATCATTAATATCAAAGCGAAATTTGAAATAAAGCTTAAATCTAAATACGATTTTGAATGAACTAAATTGTGATTTAAAAAAAGCAGTGCCTGGAAAATTAGAAGATGAGCTGAATATTTGATAATGCCTTTAAAAAAGGAACAATCATGAGATCCATATTATTTAGATCGCTAAACTGCAACATCCCAATTGTAAACTAATAATTAATAACCTCTTGCCAATTCTCACCAAATAACACCAATCATACAAACCACTGCCAAACTCACAAATCCTCTCTCCTAAGTCTCCAATTTATATTAAAGGTAATACAAAGTTTTGGGAAATTTTGAAAATTGGGTGGATTTTGAATCTTTACAATTTTGATATATTTGGATGCCCCTGTGGATGTATTATAAGCACTAAAAAAATTAGCCCCTAAAACACTTCTGTTTTCGAGAAAAATTGAATATAAAAATTTACCGGTGCTCCCGGTAAATTTTGATAAATTTCAAATAGCGCCTACGGCCGTACAATGGTAGCTGCGACCATGAAAATCTCAGAATATGTAGTTGGGATATATAATTTCCAAACGGGAATAGCTAATCAGTCGGTTTTAGTCAAGAAACATTGTT
This sequence comes from Strongylocentrotus droebachiensis, assembly GCA_035222895.1. Lineage (NCBI taxonomy): Eukaryota > Metazoa > Echinodermata > Echinoidea > Camarodonta > Strongylocentrotidae > Strongylocentrotus > Strongylocentrotus droebachiensis. The sequence continues at coordinate 31,291 of JAVYIG010005157.1, forward strand.
TCATAGCTAAATTAATATCTTGACCTTGAGAGGGAGCTATACAACATAAAGAGTTTATTATTTATAATTTCATAACTTTAGACTTGATTTCAACCGCGACAACGATAAATGTATATTGTAGGAACGCATATGCTTCCAATATGTTAATTTGAACCAAATTCATGACCCATACCAAAACTTTGTAATACCTTTAATAACCGAGCCCTAAATCAACACAACTCACTCAGTGAAAGTCCAGTGTAAGTCTGCATGTGTTTTTATTATTTCATGCTGTCCATGTGCCTCATGCAAAGTATATTCAAATGAAATACATTATCAACCAATAGTAAAATAGGATTTAAATATAAAACTGAATATTCCTAAGAAAAGGAGAAGAGAACCAATGATAAGCAAGAAGTGGAAATATGTAAAGCATACACACAAGATTCATAAATAAAGAATGAGAAGAGAACAAAAGGAACATACCAGATGAAATGGACGACTTGGTATGTAGAGAAGATGAATGGAGGAAGGAATTGGGTCAAGTGAATATGTAAGTGAATAAGCAAATGATGTGAAATGAATATGTATAGAAAGAAGAGACTAGAGGAACAAATAGTAATTGTGACAAATACGGGACAAATACAAGTAGGGAATAAGTCTAATTTAAAATCTTACACCAATTAAAGATGTTTACTCAAAACTTTAAGATACTTAAAAACAATTTTTCACACCAATTTGATATGTTCGATCTTGTAAACTTTAACGTTTAACATCAAGAACATGACTTATTCTATCTGCATTGTTTCGCCATACTGTGGTTTTGATAGACTCTTACTCTGTCAAACCAAGAGTTTTTGCCCACTCACTCACTCATTTCTCTGTCTCGCTCTTTTTCTTTCTCTCTCTCGCTCTCTCTCTCTCTCTCTCTCTCTCTCTCTTTCTCAGTCGCTTTGTTTTTCAGTCACCTTTTCTTGATATCATCATTCATTCTTTTGAAATATAAATGTGACGTACGCTTAGAGAACAATGTAGATATAATTATGCCTATATTCTTCATGTAAAAGGAAATGCATATTTTCGGCACATCTCGTCCAGTCCAGACCAGACCCCCCTTGATGGAATAGCGTTTGTCCATATTTTGTATATATACATATATATATATATATATATATCTTTTTTTTTTTTGGGGGGGGGGGAAGACACTCCTGGGATTAAAATGCGAAGTAACAAGGATATATCAACAAGGGGAATAATAGAAGTAGTAGGGGGGGGGCATTTTTTTTTAAAGTTCGCTTCCTGTTCCCCTTTTTTATATCTCTCTTTTCTTCTCGATTCCCCTTTCTCTATTCCATAGAGGGAACATGCCCATGTACCCCTTCTCCGTCTTACACAGGTAAACGTGTGCAGGGTTACAGTAATCCACTTTTCTTCTGCCTCTCGTAGTTACCTGTTTGCATTAATATACACATTCCTCTTCTTGCTTGCTTCTCCTTCATATTTGCCTCCCCTTTCGAACTTGACTCAGTTTTTGTTTTCCCCCCTCTCTCTCTTTCAATTTCTGCAAGATCATCAGTGTCACCCCACGCGTGGTACCCGATGCCAGTGACCCGGTCGGTAGCCAGCCAACAAGCCGAAACTCCGGCGTACACCCGCTAGCCCCACAACGCCTCCCCCTTCAGGGGAAAGAGCGTTCAGCTCTGGTAAAGCATCACTCGACACCATGCTTCACTACTAGCAGGTATTTTTCCGGCGTTGTACACCCTCCACTTCCCCCCATCCGATCGGGGGAGATTCCCTCGCGAATGGAACCCTCTATCCTCCTTTACCCCCTGTTCCCTCCAAAATGTTCTTTGTCTAGATTCCTAGTGGGAATTACTCTTTCATTTTCGTTTTGGTACATCGGGATTCGGCTTTGGGGTTGAAAAGAAGGACGAAAACAACTCCGAGGCAACTTACGAAAATAAGGTCATAATGTATTTTGCACCCTGTTTGTTAGTTCAAACATTTGCAGTGGTGTTTCCATCACAGCTGAAGACCCCCCCCCCCAACATTCAAAGGCCTAACCAAAATGGGAAAAATGCAGAGGGTCTTTGTCACGCAGGATTTCCTTCTATGATTCCCACCCCTTTCCCTCATCCGGAAGGAAGCTGCCCCCTCTTTATAACTTCCTGGATACTCCATCGAAGTTCTGTAAGGTTATAATGACGGAGTGTTCAATCAGTATGAGTGATGTTACAGTAGCCTATATTTCCCATCATTAATATCATTATTTTATACGCCCCTTTCCAGGTTTTCTTTTGTAATGGGGTCGATAATTATAAGATAAGGCATTCAGTGATGAATACACTTTAAGTTACTTATATTGGGTTTTTACAAACCCCCCAAACGGTATCTCAGTTTGGCTTTTGACTGCAGCAAATGCTCGATTAAGATCACTTGTTACAAATTGAAACTCAAAATGTAGCCATGCATATTGTACCTAAATTTACTTATGATGTAGCCTGAGTTTAATAGGGGGAGGGGGGTTGGCCCAAGTCATGGGGGTCGCATGTAAAGGTAAAGCCTGAGTTGAATTAGGGAGCGGGGAGGGTGGCCCATGAATTGGCATCTTTTCATACTTTTTGCTTCCTTCAATTTTGTATTTGTCTCTTCCCCTCTCTTTCTCTCTCTCTCTCTCTCTCTCTCTCATTTTCCACCTGAATGTATCTCTCATCTATATGTGTCTATTTCTCTCTCTCAGTTTCCCTCTCTTTCTCTTTCCATCCCTTTCCTCCTGTCACCCTCTCATCTCAATGACGATCTCGGGCTATCAGGGCAAGATAGATGCACCCTGAACAACAAAAGCATGGTCTTGGTTATTGGACCCAAGTCTCGATGACAACAGAACTGACAGCAAATGGTGACTATATAAAATGTGGCCACCTATATTGTGAACCCCTCTTGGTCTGTTCTTTTTATAGGGAATTCCTTATGAGGAAGCTAATACTCTCTTTATATCCTTCAAAATCATCCCTTTTCTCCTAAAAGGTATCTAACATAGAATTACGTTTTTTCCCCTTCATTTAATATTATATTTGATCTCCTAAGTGGAAATAAGAACAAGCATGAATTACTTTTTGGTGTTATATTAAACTTACATTGAAAACGATAGCCAAATTCAAATTTATTCATGTTTCCAACAAAACATTACAAATCAATTATAAGCATTTGAAACAAATGTAAGAAATACATGTTGGAAACAGAGGGGTCCACTAAAAAGCAATGCTTGTACAAGTGTAAACACCTCAAATGATACTTAGGAATAATGAGTAATTAAATTAACTAATCTGTAACTACAAAAGGAACTACAAACCGAAATCAAATAGAACGATGACAATGAACTCGCCAGGTTCAACCCTCCTTCGAGCATGAATCTTGAATAAGAAAAGGCGGGCAGCTCGTTTTTAGGGGTTAGGGTGTTACGAAGGCAATTTGTCATGAAAAAGTTTCATGTTGGCACGCTTTGGTATGTCGAGGGGCCTTTTGTGTCAATCCAGGTGCTTGTTTGATGAAAATCAGGTCGGGCTCACGTTTCCTCTATCAATTGGTGGCATTCATACAGACAATGTTTCCTTACATGCAAGATTATCTTTCAGTTGCTATGAAATCATTGCATGACAGAGTCACCAATTCAGGATTAAGAAAGGGAAAAAGCCTTGTCATCTTTCAGTCATTTTGTTGGGGAGGGGGTGGAGGGGGGTATTGAAATGGAAAATAGTATAACCCTACTCATCAATAGGTATTGGGATGACAATTTGATCAAACTTGAAATAGAATGAGCGAGAAAAGCAAGATAAAAACGTGAAAGAGGGAAAGAAAGAAGGGAAATGATAAAGATAGGAAGAGAGATAGAGAGAGAACAGACAGGATGATAAAATAGAAGTTCAAATTCTTTCATTATCGGTTACTGACTGCACATGTCTGTAATGGCGGTATAATAATCATACCTGCTGTCATGTGAACGTGTCACGTTAGATTACAAGCGGTGGCCCAAATTCTTTCAAGATATCGTTATCACTATGAATATGACAGACAATGAAAGCGGACAAAATATACAGTTCCTTAGGTAGACAAAGGAACGTCCCTTCACTGCTATTATGTAAAAATGTGTAGAACAGGTGTCACATGCATATTCACCTGTTCTACACATTTTACATAATAGCAGTCAAGGGATGTTCCTTTGTCTACCTGAGGAACTGTATATTTTGTCCGCTTTCATTGTCTGTCATGTTCATAGTGTATGATACCAGACACAATAAAATTAAATTTCTGCTCATTCAAAAATTTCAGTCATGTTTCTGTTCCCTGATGCGCTCAGGAAATGGGAAGGAGATAACATAAAAAAATGACTATCTACAAAAGTGCTTGAGAGAATAATTTGTTCCATGCATAGGCTACTGATGACTGGTTTGAAATTTGACAATAAGAAAGAGGCAATGAAACATTATGATAAGTCATCAAATGTGTTTTATAGCCAAGTGTTTAATTTTTTTTGGAACTAATCTCCCCCATCTCCCCCCCCCTCTCTCTCTCTCTCTCTCTTCCTCTCCCGTCTAAACCATCCATATTTCATCTAGCATGGTAAATGTCTAATGTTATCCGAACAAATTTACTGAAGGCAACATGTAGTCAACCAAGCCTAAATGTTGACACAACCGTGTCTACCACTTGGCAAATGAAAATGATATTATCTGATATAATGCCATAACGTGGGTGTTCATGTAGTTTTCGTCGTACCGAGTGCATACATTAATGAATAAGCGAGGACACTGTTGATGCATAACAAAGGCAGGGCGTGATATCACCATGATTACATTTGTTAGCCTTGTCCACTATACTGCTCTTGGGTTGGTGACCATGCCTAAAACTTGGCAAATTCAAACAATGTTGCTTAATTTATATTCAAAACAGGGGAGTTCATGTATTTGTAGGGGTACAGAGTGCATACATATATGAATAAGCGAAGACAATGTTATGTATAACAAAGGCAGGCGTGTCTCCATCATGATTGCATTTTGCTGGCCTTGTTCTCTACTAACTCTTGGGTTGATAACCCGATGGCCATAGCGACCAATTATACAAGGTCATAGCGACCTAATACAACTGTCAAAGAGAGAAGAAAATCTTTCAGCCAATATTGATAATCAACAAACATATATCAATTAAAGGAAATTTGTAAAAAGAGATAGAAAGATATAAATACATTATTATTATCATTATTTCTTTATCGTATCAAAACAATTACAACCGAACTAGAAACCCATGATAGTGACCTCCTAAGGCGACCACCCCTAGGGCAACTACCCCAGGTCATTAACACAGTTATCTGTTTGACTCGCATTTCATTAAAATAGTATAATGCACCAGTAAACTAAAATTACAATCAGGCAAACAAATTGTGTGATCTTCATAAACCCTTGAGTTGTTTCTTTCCGCAAACAATATTCTTATATGAAAAGGTTCGAACAAACTTTTCACCTGTTCACGCCCACTTCTTGAGCGAGAGCGGAACTTTATCGCCTAAGTTACCGTATGATAGCCAATCACGAGACTTCCTTGATAAGGCAATCGGTCATTGGCCTCTGCCATGCTTCATTGCGCATGCGTAAGCGAGTCATTCACTCTCCGTCAAATGCTATTAGTTCATAGCGTGAGATAAATAAATAGAAGCCAATTCTTTTGATTCATGACAAAAGTCTCGCGTAACTTTTTTTCTTTGATTCTCGTTCCCACCTTTTCATTATTCCTCTCTTTTTCATGTTTGTATTCGTACCGCGTCATTTCATCTTGTGCAGTGAGAATCGTTGGATCTGGTACATGGTTGATCGAACTCTCGGAGCAGTTCAGCGACAGTGATCTAGGTAGATAAAAGCGCAGCTGCGAGTCGAAGAGCTTGTAGTTGTGACTTGGTCGTCGCTGTGCAAGCTCCCTCAAGCCTCACGTATACCAAACACAATTTGCACTCGTACACGTGCTAGAGTCCACAAACCGTAGACTCGATTTTTCTGTCATCAAACATCGCTGCCGTTTCCGTGCGTAAACATCCCGCTCCTCGCCTTCGCCAACTTCGTACTTCGAGAAAAAACAGAAGCACCAAACACCCGCGGAATGTTCAAAGGAGACACACTTACTCATCTGTAGGGTGCTAAGAATGTTTGGGAAGTGTTTGGATTAGTGAATTCCGACCTCTCTTCGAGTTTCCTAACGTTACAGAGTCGTGATTTTTGTGCCCCGTGGCGGAGTATCGTATTCGCTTCTTCGCGTGGAGGAGGTGCGGCAGCGACAGGCGACAAATTGCCGCTTCAAAGAAAAACACAGTGGAAGGCGTTGGAATAGCCTCTGCCAGACCCGCCCTCCGTTGAAATACACCCACAACTGGATCGCAATTGTTGGTTAAAACTTAGATTATTCATAATCATTTCTTGGCTGTTGGATGTCATCATTATAGTCATACGTCTTTAGCCCTGTATGTATTTGTCACGTACACTTTCTATAGAGGTAAAGCCGAGCAAAATACAGAAGTTGGATTAAATTGATAAATCATAAAAGCTTAAAGTGGGGCCAGCCATTTTGACAATAGTAGTTTAATCTCTATACCTCGACAATTTTATTCAATTTGTATGAAACGACATTACTTCAAAGGCCATTCAAGGCTATTCTAGTCGTGTGACTTGGATGAGTTTATCGACCTAAATATCATTGCTCCGCTGGAATGACCTACTTGTATAAGAGTCGTTTACTGCGTTCAAAGTCTAAAGAATGTCTTTAGAAATATGATTACAAACAACGCCAGTCAATTTATGAATTATTGTATACTTTTACCAAATGAAGGCAACACCTGGTTCAGTATTCTAAATGTAGGTAGGTCCATGGTTTGATTAAACGTCTGATTTTAGAAATAGGAAACAGTAACAGCGTTGAAACTTTAGTTATTTTGCCTCTGATAATTATATAGACGAACAGTATTATTCTTCATCGATTTTGACCTGTTGACTAGGACCATGTGTTGTTTGATCTTGTTATCCGTGATTTGCATCATCGGCGTCACGTTGTTCGTCTTCCGGTCCACTCGACCCAAGAAGATGCTCGATCCGACAGGTCGCGCGGTGGTCGTTACCGGCTGCGACACCGGGTTCGGGCACGCCATCGCCAAGCGATTCGATGAGGCGGGGTTCACGGTGTTTGCTGGAGTACTGTTTCCAGAGAAGGCTGGAGCCATGAAGCTCCGTGCGGAGGGTTCGGAGAGGCTTCATGTGATCCACATGGACGTGACCAAGGATTCCCAGGTGCAGGAGGCTGTTGACTATGTCCAGAAGCACCTTCCTGATCCGGACAAGGGTAAGTCCAAATCCTCTAGACTATAATGCTCCCAAAACTCTTCATTGTCCAGTATATCACATTAAAATTGAAGGGCCGAGGATTACAGCGCTACCAAAGTGTTGCATTTTGCTGGATTCAACGACATAATTATTGCATCCAGGGATGTGATTTCTAACTTTGTAAACGATGTCAGCATGATCAGTCCGTCTATCCTTGGCCATTTCAGATGGTTTTATCTTGTTGTAGGTAAATCCACTGCCACATGAAGCATTTTGGCCAAGTTATAGATGTAGAACATTTAGAAAACCGAATAAGCCGAAATTATATTTCCATGTATTATGAATGTATTATTTTCTTCACAAAGCAATAAATAACCAGAAATATATTTCCTTTGGTAAGTGTACATTTCAGTGGACATCGCTTGCATGTGAACTGATTAAATATAACCATGAACGAAAGAACTTGATTAAAATCCCCATTCTATAACGTGTGAATTTTAGGTATGACATAATCATCATGCTCAGTTCATGTGAAACAAATATGAATACCTGCTTGGAAGTCAATGATCGGTAACTGAACGAAAAAAGGTCCTTCTCGCTGTCATCGAACATGATTGATTATATACAGATAGCAAATAAGCAAAGATCATTGTATGCAATATCTGTATTCTATTTCTATAGTGGAAACTGTCAGTACACGGGTCAATATTGACTATAAAGTTCAAATCTCGGTGTAGTTTTGGCTTTTGACTTTGAGTGATAAGTTGTAAAAATCACATAACACTAAACACTGTGAGAGCAAGGGTTATTTAGAATGTTTGCCTCTTCATCGAGCGCGCTTGACTTTCAAACATGAGTTACTTCATCATACTTTGTTTCTACAACCACCGTTTTGGAGAAATGATGAAATATGTCACTCTCTGGTATGATGTTTACAAAAAAGAAACCACTCTATATCTCCATTTTTGAATACAGCATGCCTATTTCCACCTACGTCCATGAAGAAACATACCAACTCTTCATCGAGCGCGCTTGACTTTCAAACATGAGTTACTTCATCATACTTTGTTTCTACAACCACCGTTTTGGAGAAATGATGAAATATGTCACTCTCTGGTATGATGTTTACAAAAAAGAAACCACTCTATATCTCCATTTTTGAATACAGCATGCCTATTTCCACCTACGTCCATGAAGAAACATACCAACTTTACAGAGATAGATTACTATATTTAATATTCAACTTTTTGCAGAGTTAGCGAATACAATTGACCCTCGCCATTGCCCTATACCTTTATTTACTCCCCTATAAATGTAGTTAATATAAGAGTAGGAAATCAGTTCACCAACAATAGTTTCGAGAAATGAACTATCCACATTTTGTTCATAAAGTTTATAACATGGATTCCATGTCGAAACATGACACCAATTTTGACCAGTCTCTAACAGTTTTTAAAGACATATTATGAGGACAAGAGAGCGTAAATATTATTGTCCAACAACAAGTTTGAGGGTTCACGCACAAATGGTATACATCAATGGCGTTTTGGAAATGCCGTTTCTGCTCCAACATTAGCAAAATATATATCATAATAATAATAATAATAAAAACGTTACTTATAAAGCGCTTACCACCGAAGTCTCTAAGCGCTATACACACAAAATAGACTGATATACAATAATACATCTTATACAAAACTAAAAATGCAAATAAACCTACAAATTACAATACATATGGAATACACATTAAAGGGAACATAGTTAATCAATCATCAAACGCAATTTTGAATAAATGTGTCTTGAGACTAGTTTTGAATAGGTTAACGGTTTGACAGTTTTTTACATTTAAAGGTAATCTGTTCCAAAGTTCAGCAGAAGCTTTGCGAAAGGAACGATTACCATAAGAGAGAGTTGACACAGAAGTAGATACGAGGTTTAGTTGTGAAGATGACCGTAAATTGCGTGAGGGTTTGTATTCCTCGATTAATTCTTGCAGATAAATTGGTGCCAATTCATGAATGCATTTATATGTTAAAACTAAGATTTTGTACATAATGCGGTACGTCACCGGCAACCAATGCAATTCGCGAAGTACTGGGGTGATGTGTTCCCAAGAACGCGTGCGTGTTACAAGCCTGGCAGCAGAGTTTTGGATTCTCTGGAGTTTTGCAATGTGCGACTCCGGAAGGCCATAAAGAAGGCTGTTACATTGATCAAGACAGCATGTAATAAATGCATGTATAAGCGTTTCGGTAGATTTTTTATCAAGAAAATTTCTAATACGACCTATCTTGTACAAGGCATATGAAGCTGAGCGACAAATATTTTTTATATAATCATCCATCCTAAGATCATTTTCAAAGATGACACCAAGGTTACGTGCACTTTTGACAGGTTGTATCGGAACATTAGCAATTTCGACAGATGGTAAATGGGAGGACTTTCTGAATCGAGATGTTACATGTATAACCTCAGTTTTATCCTCATTTAACTTCAAATCATTAGCAGTGGACCAAGCTTTAATATCATTTATACATCTTTCAAGTTTAGTAATAACAGAATGGTCGGAATCACGTTTCAAAACAACATAAACTTGGGTGTCATCTGCATATATCATGCGGCCTAAACCATGCGCTTCAATAATATCTTCAAGTGGTGCAGTGTACAGAGTAAATGATAAAGGGCCGATGACGGATCCCTGAGGAACACCTTCAAGTGGAACATGAGGTTTGGATAATGAGTCATTAATGACAATAGATTGTGAACGATTCATAAAGTAGGTTTTAAACCAATTCAAGGCAGTACCTGATACACCATATCTATTACGTAAGCGATCAAGAAAAACATCATGACTGATAGTATCGAAAGCCGCAGAATAGTCTAAAAGTATTAAAACAGCTTCATCACCTTGGTCCACAGCTAACAACAAATCATTATATACACGTAAAAGAGCAGTTTCAACGCTATGAGAAGATCTATAAGCAGATTGCATTTTACTACACAGATTGTTTGATGATAGATAAACCTGTTTTACTGTACATAAGGGCCTATAGTGTTGCTGAGGGGCATGCAGTCGCCATATACATGAAATCTAGCTTCACTCCCCATGGCCTGAGAAAGAACAAACGAATAATATTTCTTGAATTTGATAGGATTTATGAGGATTATTGCTTCGAGAGAAACTGGTCAAGGCCGGATGACCGGGCCATGACCTCAAACTACACTCCCTTTCGCCCAGTGGAGGATCCAGGGGTACATGGCGGGGGCGGAGGAGGTGTAACGGGGCATGTACCCCCTCAATGATATAGCAAAAGAATCATGGAAGAAGAAGAAGAACCTTTCCACATTTGTGCTTGTTAAATAAATTTGAAGTAAAAACGGAACTTCAAAAACCTGATGAACTTTGTATTGGTTATCACAGAGTTGTCGAACTTGTGTCCCCTAGCTCCCCCACTCGCTTGCGAATCCTGGATCTGCCACTGCCCTTCCTTCCATGCTGGTGATTCGTGCTTCTCGTGGTGGGACCATAATACGGTTACCATAAACCATACGTTGTTACTATGGTAACGGGGTACACCTTACATGCCCATTGCTTTTCTCTCACATCAATCATACCAGAAGTTTTGATAGACGCATATTTTGTCAAAGTACTTAAGAATATTTGTAAACAATTTTAACCACAGTCTCTCGATTCATCGAGGTGTTAGCCTACTCTTTTAGATATATGCCCTCATCTGTTGGAAAACGCGATTTTAAAATCTTTGGGTTATTTATTTATTAGCTTGCTATTTTATTTTTGAACTTGGGTAAATATTAATCAATAATGATCCTATACCGCAAATACAATGTTCAACAGTAGATGGTGACTTTTCTCCAACACTGCGCACGTCAGCACATGCACAGATACGATACTGGGGAAATTCTGGCTTCCCTAGAGAATGTATAGCAGTTTCAACTAATTTTTTATTTCACTTAACTATTGTTCAGGTTTAATGAACTCCCCGAATATTTGATAAGATCTATGTAGGCACCATAATGATAAGTTACTTTAATTACCTGGTTCCGAAACTATTATTTCTGTCGGTCTTCTCGACCCATTGTATTTGTATGAGAACCGGAAGTGCCTTTGCAAAATAATCCCATGACCTGTGCTACCTTCTATGGCCAATACCGTAGCTGTAGTCAAGAAAGCAACCACAATTTGTGCATATAAAATAGCGGTGTCACGATTTGCAACATTCTTATGGACGACAGTGATTATAACTCTATTAAACTTTTCATTTTAATAATACCAAAACAAGTTTTCAAAACAAGATCCTTCATCTGCTTTTAAGAATGTCAAGTCGACGAAATTGATAATACGAATTTCTAATTTGATTTTTCAATTCTGTATGTTTACTTTGATGTTTTTTAATCAGTACAACTGTGACTTTTATATTCACGCACTTTATTGTACATTGAACATGTTGGATGTGTCTTACATGTACCATGGAAAAGACCAATAAAATACATGAATGAATTAAGCGATGAGTTTGCTGGATGTATCCCCGTCACTTTTAAATAATAGTCATGTCAATAACAGATCCACGAAATAATCTCTTGATTCATAGTTGGAAATTGCTTTTCTCCATTTACTTCATCGTGTCTGCTGAAAACAAGATAAAGCGACAAAGGAGCTAAAGCGATGGTAAATGAAAAGAAAGCGACGTGGAAAACCAAACGTCCTTTCGAAATAAGTAGGTCATTTCTATACAAATAATTATATTTTTATGCGCTGGTTAGGATTTATATCTCCTCGTCAAAATCGAGGCATAAAGCTCAAGAAGCAATGAAAATGAATAACTCTCTCTTATTCCCTTCTTGCCTTCAACCGCATGTCAATAAAGTAGTTTATTGATACGTTGAGTATCACTTATAAGTCGTCAACATCGAGGCAGAAAGCTTTAACAAAAAAGGAATGAAACGTTTTATGTGATGTACTTGTAGACTTTTAGACTTTAGATTCTCCGTTTCTCTCTCGATCACCTCCAGTCATACCTCGGTATTTGCCAACATTATCATCAGAATGTGCCCCCCCCCCACCAGCCCTTCTTTGCTCCCCCTCCCCACATCTTCATACACGTTCTTCAACCTTCTACTTTCTCATGAGTTGAACGTGCACCCTTTACTTGTTCAGCTGACGGTGTATAGTTTACTTTGAAATATTGTTACCTTTGAAACCCATAGAAATCTAAAAATAACTTACGCGTTTCAGTGCAAACATATCGCTATAATTATGCACATGTTTAATCCTTCCCTGTGTCAACCTGTACACTAACCTTCGATATTGACATCAGGTGTTCTGAACCTATTAAACCACTTTGTATTTACCCAACCCAGATAGATTGATAGATATGATCAATATTCCAGTAACATGTAACATAATGGTACGTGGATTGTGTTAGGGGTCGTTGACTCGAGTCTAGATAACCTTGCCTGTATAGTGGGTATGTTTGTTGTGATCTCGTGGATTAGTCTCCGGACTGTGAACCACAGGGTACAGGGGTTCGAATCGATCAGGGACTTTTCGATTTGCGTGGACGTGGACGTGTGACTTCCTGACAAGGCACTGGTAGTCACGTGTGACGTCCTTTTAAGGCACTGGCAGTGTCTTAAAAGTATGCCACACGTTGCAGTCCACGTTCTCGTCGTGCAAATCGAAAAGTCCCTATTGTCGCACAAATAACGTCATTTGGCAAGGCATTACTACACTTGCCACTCTTCACCCAGGTGTTAAATGGGTGCCGATAGAAAGGAATTTCTTGAATGCCGTGAGCGCCGGAATCGGTAGCCTAGCAAGAGCCGGGGTAAATAATGGTTGATGAGCGTTATTAAAAATATCCAATATTATAACCATTAAAGGAAGATAATTATGTGTATACAATATAATATATAGCATATAATTGCATTATATTATAGGTAGAGTCAAATCACTAGTACTGTGTAATACTGTATATTATATTCGATGAAAAATGTAAGCTACTTTAGATTTCAAAAGCGAAACAATATTTCTCAATTATTTTTTTATCCGCGCCGAAGCTCGTCTGTCGATTATTTGTCATCATAACCAACAGAGTGTTATAGTTTTGTTGAATTACAGATGCTCCATCACAAAAAATGGCGACATACAAATTTAACTCTTACACAAAATGAAATTACAATGGACCGCATGAACTACTATAATACTTATTGCGCTCGTAATTTTTTTTTTTTTTTTTTTTTAACGTACTGTACGTGCATTAAGCTGGCGTACGTTGACCCCGCTGGCTCTTTTTCATCTCTTGTTGAAAATGCAATAGTTTCTCAGACTTCAGAGTGAAAAAAAGAAGACTTTTTGTTGGTTGTCAATGTCTGTGTTGTTGTTTACTCTCTTTCATTGTAAACTCTGCACCACGAGCCTCATGACAATAAAGCGCGGTTTATAAATCTCGACGGTGAATACAGGTGAAGAAGAGACACAAATCATTATCCACACACGAGTGGGGTCATTTTTTTGTTGATGGTGCGGATGGGCCATTCAATAGAAATTTTGCTAAGCTTGTTCTTAATACGTTTTAGATTTGTGATCTTTCCAGCCTCTGCCTCTGCCACATCCATTGTACTTTGAGGATTCTATACAAAATTATTTCAGACAACGTAGCCTACTCAAACAAACTTTGGTACTTCCAAGGCAATCTATATACCACAAGCCAATGCTGAGTGTTTACATGATGGTATTTCATTTTCGCTTCTTTTTTAATCCCTAAAAGTCGATGAATGTGTACGCCAGGCTATGCTTACACTCAAACACCAACAGAAATCATATAAAAGATACCCAGGGCAATATAAATGTACTCAAAAGTCCCCAACAAACGTATTTATAATGGTTCAGTGACATATAAATAGTCTGTAAGGGCATTGAGGTCATTTGGTCCAGTCTAATCCTTGTGTGTGTGTGTGTGGGTGCGTGTGTTTAGTGCGTGTGTGCGTATACATGGGGTTTAGGGATGTAAATATTTGTATATACCTAGTACAATATTTCAGAGTCCTTGTTTAATCAGAACCCGTTTTTTTTTAAAGATATTCATTGTGAATACACTTCTTGAACTGTCATTATTTTTAGGCCTTAAAATTCCTTTCTGCTTATTTGTATTGACCCGTGGCGTAAGCATATTATTGTGGTATTTTGAGATGAATTATTAGCGTCCTATAAAAGGCTAATCCGACAAAGAACTGAAAACAAATTACCTTCAAATTTTCCCCAATTTTGAATCTTAAATCACGTACCGAATACCACATTTGAAATGACCTCATTTTACCCCATGCTATGAATATATCAAAAGGGATCAGTGTAGAGCATGCATGGGGCTCCACCACCAAACTTTAAGTAGAAAGAAAAGCAAAGAGGTGTAGATTGAACGTTTCGTTTCGTAGGTTGAATCTGGTTATGATTTGTGAAATTATCATTTTTTATAAACCCTCTGGGAAAAAACATCATAAGAGAAATGTTCCATGAGAAAGATTGATCATAAAGTTTCTCCCATTTCCCAAACATGACTATACACAACGTCGGACTCAATTTTTGATGCCACATGTTCGTGTAGTCCCATGTAGGCATATCTGTGTCGACTTTTGGGGGATGATTTTCAGAGTTTGTGAATTTAATATAAATCTTGATGGTACTTGATGCCACATAAGAAACTCCGTATAGTATAGGCCTATTACGGTTTCATTAACCTTAAAATTGCATACAAATTATTCCACTCTCTGGTAACTATTAAAGGTACAGGTAGAGTCAATCTAAAGTGAATGCCCACACATGACGATTTCTTGTTAGAATAACGGTGTTAAACATGGTGACACCTTTTGAATGTATGAAAGGAAATGAATAGCTCTCGCAATTCCTTGCAAAAAAGACCCTTAGGCGATTGAAGACAGTGAATACAAATTGTGTCGTCCCGATATAGCAACGTACCCAGTGGCGTTTCATTAATTCGTTGAAAACGTGCGAATAGATTCATAAAGCATTACAGGAAAGCACATTGCAGTGGACTCTTGCTACCATATTCACTCAGATATTTCAAAGTTCATATTTCTAGGTTTCATACTTTAAACAATGGCTTTCTATTCTACCCATTTCTTAATTCTCTGAAAAAAAGTTATTTGCTTCAGGAATTATAGCAGTGATTTTAAATGCAAGTGACGTATCCAGGTCTCCAGTTGAGCCGGCTATTATAAATATCGAATATTAACGTGACGAAAGAGTTCTTGTAATAATGTCTTGAGCAGTTTTTAGTTGTTAAAGTTCAAGTCTGTATAGAGTGTTGAGCACTCGCATTATTCGAATTCATCAATACTTTAGTTTAGAATTGTATATGACCTATACTCTTCAAATAAGAATGAAATATCCATTGTTGATAAACTAAGTATATTGAAGACCTTTAGTACGACAATTGAAGTCTGTAATGAAACAAAAATGAAACAGAAACAAAGAATAAAGTAATTTACATGATCTGAAAAACACAAAACGATTTAATTTCTAATTTCGTCTCGAATGGATTTTACTTGATTTTAGATAAAATGTAGGCTTATTTCTGCTAAATTGTGATGACTGTCTTTTATGAGAACAAAGACATTTTGAAACTACAAAATGAGCAATGGTCATCTTGCCTACGAACTACGAGTTGATCTCAGGTGTAATTAATCTAGTGAAGGACAAGAATAATGTGAGAAGTGATAGGTATATATGGAAAGATGAAATCTTTTTAATTGAAGCAATACATTGATAAACAATGCACAGTCAGAAAAGTATGATTTTCCACCCTCTCTTCGCTCGCTCGCAAAATTGGAAAGTCGATGTTGGGGCAAGAGACGTTACTCCTTCATCTGTTCATGTCTAAAATCGTTCCCTTATATGTTATATTCAAACAATAAATGATCTCAACAAAGACTTAAATCGTTTTGTTAAGGATTCAGCCTGTTGAGGATGCGGTTTTTCTTTTACATCGAAGTGAACAGTTAATAAATTAGAATTGAATTGACACCAGGGTGCATAGTGCATGTGAAACACGTTTAAGCTAAATCTCACAAAAATCTTTCAAGAGCAGTGACATTATTTGGCTCTTGTCCACGTGAACGTATGATTAAGCCTACAACTAGATCCATAACAGCTCTACCCTGCTTCTGTAACCGTTACCAATGCCGGTACAATGATTGTATTCCTTCAAAATTTGGAATTTATGATTTACTAGGTTCGTTGGATTTTACCTTACCAAAGATTGAATTCCAGCCACAAAATAGAAATCGGAGTTATAAATTCATATAGACTGTAATTCACGTTATATGGCAAATGTTTACCGTTATGAGAAGTGTCGCTGCATCCGTTTCTACTCGTCATATCACTGGTGCAAGCGGCTCCCCGATCGACCCGCTGGATTTGAACAAAAGTGCAAAGGGCTCGCGCGGTTGGGTAGGTGTCACCTGAAGGTCAGGTAGCGTCAAGGTCACCAAGAGCCAGATGTAGGTCACGTGAGGACAGGTCGCCTGTCAGTAGTTGAGCACATGTTCGGATAGTCTGTATGTTCGTACCCCTTTTCTGTTTATGAGTATGTCTGAAGTACACACTGTCTCGTAAGTTAGCATAATTTAGACCCTTTTCCGACCCTTTGCCAACCATTTGCCTACTGCATGAAAAGGTGCGAAGTCATATGGAATCATCTACATACTTTTGCTTTTTCAAACTCCAGTATTAGTATTCATAATATATTTTATATTTTGGTATAAAGACAATCATGCAAGAAGAAATGTCCAGCCTGTGACACACTGCGTAAAACAAGCACATGAGGAAAGAACTCATGTGACCAATACAATGGAGCCACTAAAGAGTTCTTAGCACCATGGCATGACACATGGACCCAGGTTGTCAAAAGAATGAATGCTTTTCAGATTTGCAAGATAAATTCATATCAATAATTGTTGTATCTTCAAGAAACATTTATATCTTTTGCTTGTACATTATCTGATGACAAAGTCGGTTCTAGGACACCTACCCCCTGGACATCCATCCCCCGGATAACCATCCCCAGTCAACTACCCCGTTTAGAGTGTTCTTATTTTGTTAATGTGGATGGGGCCGAATAGGGTCATGCTCACATGACGAATAAATGATACTGATTTTTGTTTATTTCTGTCCTAGTTTTGTTGATTCCCAAGTCTGGCAGGTCTGCCGGCTTTGAAGTATATTTTTATATTTTAAACATGAAAACTGATTAAAGATCTTTGTCACGAGCTAAAGGTTATGTTTATTTTTACCCACGTGAGTACACCGTTGTTGTTGTTTACCTAAGTGAAGGCTCGTGGAAACATGCGCGGTAAACCGCCAGCGGTAAGATTCCAAAAATATTTTACGATCTAATGTATGAATTAACGATATTTACAGTTGAAGGGATGAGAAAAAAGGTGGCTGCACGTAATACACAGCAATATGAGGCAAATAACACTTACTGTCATTTTATTTTGCCGCGGTGGTTCGTTAAGCGGTTTACTGCGTCAGTTGGAAACGAAGCGTTAGCATTGCTTTTTTACCGGCTACACACGAGGTGTCTTATTGATAGTGTTGATACTTGGCTAATTAATGCATGAACGAAATTAATCAACACGCCAATCATTCAATGCAATGTGACCTCTGTTCATTTTATAATGACTTTTGGCATTGTGTTACCCTTTCATGGTGCGTGAAAGACCCCACTCGTAAGACCATGTGACGCAGTTCTACGTCAGCCAAGTGACGATTCGACCCGATCGATGCTGGTATTCACTCAAAATTAGAGTCAATTGCGAGCAATATTTAAGTTGTCGCACGTCGGGTTCAATAATGTTCATTTCTTCATTTAAGCATGTTATTTGGGAGAGATACGCTTCTAAGAGGTATGTAATTGCCAGGTCGGATCAAATTACAAATAATGCATATTTGAAGTTGTTTAAGTTGACATGTTGGCTTTTGTTGGCTTATGTTGGCTTGTCAACATGTTTGAAGTTGTTTAAATTGACATCTGCACATGCCAACATGGTGACAATGTTTCTTCGTGTTGTCTTATACATTCTTTGTTTCGTACGTGACCATACGTATCACCATGCTTTTGAACGTAATGTGACATTTAACTACATAAATGATATTGACACAGAATTTTGCTCCTAATTTTGACACTGCTCGATGCCGACCATGTTGCTTTCTTACCTTCCAATTGGGGATAATCATTATTTTGTTTTTATTTTTAACGTTGCTTTCATTTTCCCCAATCAGTTTCTACTTCAGTGTTTTGAGAGTCTTTGAGTTATGGTAAACTATGAACAACAATCAAAGGATCGCAATGGGTAACTTAGAAAGTAACGAATTTTATTTATCATCTTAACTTTGAGTATATTTGTTAGTGTCTATGTACCGAGATATTGTACGTTCTACAAAGCTGTGGATTCTTAGTCAAATCATAGATGAAAATGAAGACATCGACGTGAATTCTCTTGTGGCCCGAACGGCCTTGTGATAAAACTTATTGTGACATATTGACCTTGTTTAATTTAAAATGCATTCTCAAAAGAACACAGTGAGCCTATACACATCTCGATTGCTTTTGCAATTTGGAGCGGTCGTACGTTCGCAGTGAATTCCATTTGAGGTGTTTTTAGCGCGGGCCACTAATTCACTTGGACAGGGTGTTTTTCCCTTTCATATTTATCTTCATCAAAATAACAAGGTCAACGATTCCTCTTCAGCGTCCCGGAGGGTCTTTGTGCTGCCGTGTATGATTATGAAAATTGGAGACTGAACTTGAAACACTTAAGTGAAAAATTTAACTGTGTGAATAACTATAGAACTCTAGATAATTACTTTTGACAAGTCTAGTTTCCCAGATAGAATTGTCACCTTAACGCATTCTTCGGATGCCACACCTAGCCATCGTATCCCAGAAGACGCATTGTACGATCGTATCCAGAGGCGGCGCCACATATTTTGTTCGGGGGGGGGGGGGGGGAGGGGGGGGGGGGGGGGTTGGCTAGGGTCTTTAACAAATATCCAAGCGAAAACATGTTTTAATTTATATCTTTGTCATAGTCATAGATGTTAAATCGGTCTCAAGTTTTTGACGAGCAAAACAAAGGAAAGGACAAAAGTTGTAACATTTTGAAGATGCATTTTTGGGCAAATAATAAACGGAAGTAGCATTTGTCTCCCCCTCAACCTTCATCTTGACACCGCCTCTGATCGTATTCGCAGCAACGAATGGAAGGTTAACGTGAAGTCCGAATGAGAACCATCAATCAAAGTCTACGTGTGGGGCTGTAATGTTTATCTACCGTGTTCAGCTCGATTAAAGACGCCATGTAAGAAGTGATGGACGATCTGTGGATGTTCTGTGTCACTGTCTATTTGTTATCAACCCGTCTTCTGTATTGGCCGATCGTATAACCATCAGTCGAGACACGCGGGAAAGACATCGTCACAAATTAAACCTGGTTTGGACTGGCGACGCACCACCTTCGTTCGCTAATGACGCCAGACTCCGATCTTCAGGCGACGCATCAAGACCCACTCTTCGATGACGCCTTAAAGTTCACGTAGCATTAATAAGACGTGATGCGATATTGGTTGTGGCCATTGAGGAACTGCTCGAGGTATGGCCTCTCCAGCATCCTTCCTATGCCACAATCATCGTTCATTCTCGTGAATGAATGCACGCTCTGACGAGATACACCCCTAGTTCAAATCAGTAGCAAATCTGAATGAAATTAATCTCGTCGTCCGCGAGACTGGTTTCCGTGAAGTCTGTGCATGTTGTCAAACCTATTATGTACTGATGATGGTTGAGATGCCCACTTGGATGTGAGGCCTATCAGCAAGTCATTGATGTGGTCACATCGTGGCGACCTTTCAATAAAGAAGAGGCCCCATCTACTTGTTCGATACAATAGTCAATAAGATGGGGCTCCCCTTTCACATCTTACCCAACAGGCATGTCCTGCACATTCTGAAATATAAAATGAAAGATATTATTGCGGTATTAGACAGGGCATTATTTACCTCTACGAAAGTAAAACATGCAGTACTCTCGAAGAATAAGAAGAATTAAGATGTTGGTATGATTATTCCTATCAATTAATAGGCATGCATTTATACTACGATCTCTCATTTTGTGATTAAAGAAAACAAGGAGTATAAAACGCGAGCCATTGATGAATATCCCATTATTATAGTTTCTAAATTAAAGTGCAAAATATTTCTTTTCAACTTCCATGTCACTGCTTTATGCAATGAGGTTGGTTGGATATTTATATAAAAGATTGGTTGGATATTTATATTCATATAAAAGAATATGTTCAATACTAAATTAAACTAGTTTACATACTCTCGATTATACTCTCGATTATGTTATAATATTCAAATTCTCTTGGTTCTGCTGACGAGAACTGCTCATTTTAATATTTTTGTCACAACTGTTTTTGTTCAAAATGTCATAATTTAAAAAAAAACTTTCACCTGCACCCTGCGAAACTCCTACGTATACCATTATTGCTCGTTTCTTTACCTTTAAGGTTACTAAAGTCAAATAATTAATATTTTGATATGTTCAATTCGTAGTATATTCCATAAGGGTAAAGCTGATAAAATTGTGACAATACACGTTTAATAAATGTGTTTTGAATGGTCTTAGTCAAAATCGTAAACACGTAAACACTTTTTGTCGGTGAATATTTCTAGTACCTAACCAAATATTGAATATTTGCGTCGGCATATTTTACTTCCATCCAAACACATTTCGGATGTTTATCTTCTGGAATCGCAAACTTAGTCCGACCCAATTCTCCAGCTATTCCCAGATCGGTCATTATGTCTCCATAGTATTGGACCCCTGCAAACGGTCAGTTCTCTTGGACTGACTAGAATCGTATTTTGTGAGGTTCTGAAATCTGTTTTCGTTCGGCAAAGTGAAGCACCTGCCGACGTTTTGTCTTCGTCATGTTTAGTTCCTACTCGGGTTCGAGTTGTTTTGTCGGTGTGTAAACATATGTTGTTATGAGGCTTTTTCGTACATTCCTGTCAGATGTGATAACATGTATTTCCACTGATATACATATTCAGCATGAAATGAGAATGCTAGTTCGAGGAAAGAAGAAAATGAAATAAGCATAGCCATATTGTAGGACATTAAGTTATCGTCTTTCATTAATTTTATTTCATTGAGGCAGGACAACCAGAGAGTTCTAATCAAGAATCAAGTAGCAATAAACTTTTTTTTTTGTGCGGGAATCTATAACTATACAGACGATGGATATTACACAGCAGCTGCCAGAAATAAGCTGAAATAATGAAAAACTTATTCTTGAAGTTAAGAATGGACAAGAAATATCGCCAGTGCAAGTTAACTTCTTGGTATGCCTAACGGTGGCTGTTTGTATATAAAGCCCATGTCCGTCACACTAGCACTCCAGCGATGCTACCCAGGTCATACCTAAGTGACAAAACTAGGCCTATATTATATAGCACTTTGTAATCTTGGGTTTCCATTTGCACATGGTGGAGAGTTGCAAGTTTGGATTAATGTCTTGCCAGAGGGCGATTTGAACCCTCAATCCTTGGCATGTTTGGATTGAGAGTCAAAATGATTGAACCACTGTACCACGAGACATCCACGTGCTCACACACGTGGCTCTAGCTCCCATGCACTTAAACACTCGGGTATTTACGCCGAAACTCTAAACGTTACTGCTTCCTTGAAAGGTATTCAAATGTCACATAAAATGAAAGCAACATGGATGTCTCAATCACGCCCACATCCAATCACATTCAATCGTCATGAGTCACGTGGTAAGAGACCATTTCGTCTGGCCGTCTAGAAGTTTTGTGCGATGTCACTCTCGATCAGGTGATCTCGAGTCTCATCCTTTTTCGAGTTTTGTTTTCGACTTCTTTTCGAGTCTGTAATTATTACATTTCTGTTGGCTCCATGTGAGTCAAAGCTTAAACTTCTGCTGGCTGTTTGACATTTTATTAGATTTGATGTGACATTTTATTCATTTGTATTACATGTTGAATATCTGTCAAACTATTTTAAAGTAACTTGCACATTCATTGTTTTCGCGCCTTGATCGAACGTTTGGGATATGTGGGCATTATAAATTCATGGATAATTATTGTTATTGATATGATTAATATCATTGTTATCTAAATTATAGCAATTAAAAGTTCAGCTTTCAGGTTTGACACTGAATGGAGTCGTCAGAAACGTTTAGAACAGTTTGATACTCGTAGGACATTCAAGCATAAACGTTACCTCTATATAATTAATTTACAATGCATTTCCTTCGCGATATTGTACTTGAATAGCGGTATATCTAAAATTCTTAAATTTTCCTGTTCTTTTCTTGAATTTGAGAACATCTAATCAATTAAGATTGATACGATTCACGAATAAAGGAACACATTTTACTTCAATATCCATCATTCCACTTTAAGCGATTTACACTGACTAACAACACCGTCCTCCATACACTCAGCTTTCCAACTCTTTTCTCGCAAAAATTGTCATCCTTTTTTATCCCATAACTCTTTAACTTTCAACTAGGATTTGCATCCAATAACATCAAAGGGTCTTATGCTTTATGGCGAATTTTCTTGTTTACAATTTCGATCCATACTTCGAAGTTTAGGGGAATAATACGCGTATCTTGTTGCTTTTCCATTTGATTATTTGCATGCAAAAGGTTGCGATATTACAGGTCATATCGATTATGGCTACGGGGATGCATGGCAATATTGTTTTTGTCAAATAACTATTTTCCTATCTGTATACTCTACCATATGCTTCGAGTGATCAGAGATCCAATCAATAAAGCTGCTGTTATAAATGTGCATATTCACATTTCTTTAAAATTACCATTGCTCGCGGCCCCTTTGTGACAGAAATCAATGGCAATTCATATCCTTGAACTGATTTTTCACCGTGGTTTTGCGTTTGCCGTGAAATCACCTATCTGTATTTCATTTGTTTCACAGGATTTGTTTTGCGCTTCTTCAAAATAATGATATTAATTGCCGAACGTTTGCATATTGAAATGCGAACCTATACCTGATGTCGAATCGTTGCTAGAGAGCAATGTCCGAGCGGTCATTCACCTCGGCTGCCGGTCAGTGTGTGTGCAAGCTTGTCAAACCAGCTAGCGGCCACTGTGTGGTCAGTTGAATGCCCAAACAGAATAAATAGCGGTCAAATTTGCATATGCTATAGATCTAAACTTTCTGTTGACTATCAGAGATCAATTTCCAGCATTTGTAAATATTTCATTATCACGTCTTTATTGTGCTACCCTGGCAATAATTGTCCATTTAAATCAGGAGTGGCCACAGCATGCTATATGAACTAGAAGCTGACAAACAGGTAAATGGACAATGATGAAACGAATCTGTAAATTACTGAACAATTTCATTTATTATTATCCACAAGCTTCGAAGGGCTTATTAAAGTTAAAAGCATTTATGCCTTTAAGAAACGAATTTTTAAACTAAATTCCATAGCAGTTCGGGTTTTAAATCTCATAAAATATATAAAATAAACCCTTGATAGTAGGTTGCCCGAATCATTTATTGACATTAACATTCACAACTGAATGGCACTCGTCGTTACAACGTAGAAAATATCAACAACATTCATTAGAAATAAATTAAAACCAGGCATATAGTCCTGTTCAAATATTAAATAACACCTCGCCATTTAAAGAAGACATGTACCTCTCGGAACGTTTAAACAGAGTAATGCTGAGCAAGCAGTTTTTGTTAAGAGAAGTCAAGAAAAATTATTGTACCTCTGTCTTGTGCTAGGATTTTTATTTTTGCCCGTCATTGCGAGGCTTGAAGCTGCACTGATGTGGGTGTTTTGTGGTCACGGTGGTTTGTGGAGAGAAGTGACCGGTTAATCGAGACTGATTCATGACTTCCTCCATCATTACCATTCAGTCACGCACACAATAACCCACACCCACACGCAAATTCACCCTCGCGCACACATGCTATTATTCTTTACACACGCTAACGTTCCCCATGTCTCTGAAGTACACGCGAAATATCTTCCCCATACTTTCATCTCCTACTTTTGAGCTCATGTCTCCTTTACCCATTCTCTTCCATATACACATTCCTTTTACGACGCATCCGTCAGTATACCCACAATGTTTTTCATCTAATCTGCTAATGATACACTTTCTCATCAACGCTTTGGTCCGTATTCTACTAATAACTCATTTAAACTCGACCCTGGGTTTAAAATCACGTTCAACAATGGAAAACGTAATGAGACTAACTTCTTTGCTTAAGCCCAGCGTCGGGGTAAAATAAAGGCCTCATTGCCTCTTTTCAAACCCTCTCTGTCTTTTTTCCTACACATAATATACACACCCTCTTTCTGCATTATGCTATTGACAAATCCAAACTCTTTATTTCTTTAATATAATATCAAATGGCGCCTCTATTGTAACATGACAGCATAATATAAGGCAGCGATTCACGAGGCCATCATTAGTACAAGTTCGGCGATAACCCATTGAAGCACGCGCTTCAATGTGATGTCGGTGAACTTGTACTTATGACGATTTCATGAAAAGATGCCCAGGGGTTTTCTGTAGAATGCTGATAGTTGCGCCCATCGGAGGACACGTGCTTTAATTTAACGAAATTCGATGAAGAAGTGTATTATCAGATTATAACAGTTTTCCCTCAAAGAAATTTAAAGTGTCTCTGGCATTTGCTTCCAAACTGACTTGCCGCTTGTAGACACAAGTTCGATGTCCAGGGCTTCTCATGGAAATGGAAAATAGCATTAGTTTTCCCGATGATCGTTGTCCATTATTTACGCAAGTGTGTCTATTTTCTGTTTGGGTATCCAAGGAATAAATGTCAATTTGAATATAATTCATACTGTAGCTTTCTATACGTCGTAAAAATCAGGTGTTACATTGAACTGCAACTGGGGGTAAACCTTCGACAGATTGACGGCTCCTAGGTCAAAGGTCAACGATGGAGTTGAAATATTTTATGGAATTTCTCACAATTATAGTCGACATGAAACTCATTACGTTGGACGTCGATATCTCCAAGCTAGATTTATGTCGACCGTGGAATCACGTCATCCCTGAGGAAATTTAGAAAGGGTGTTTTATTTTTCTTTACGTTTTTAAATCCGTACGCCCGCTTGAAGTGAGCGCTGGTTATATTTCAGCGGCAGTTGACCGCGAAGGAGAGTGACGAGTTCTATTCTTCTCCAATTTGTTTCTCGGCTGGAGTGAATTAAACCATATTTTGATTTGTTGAGATGGATTTTCTGTAAAGTTTCCTCATATGAAGAAAGTCACACTGACAGCGATTTCACCCCACTGGTCTAAAGTGACACCGGTCCTACCTACACTAATATTTTCTGTATTATGCATCATGTTTAAAGGAAGGATTGAGAATCGTAACCAAAACGTTCCACCAAACCCTATCCGAAGCCTAACCCTAACCTTTACACTTACCCTAACTCTAACACAGAAAGATACTGCTTCACCACTAAATAGACACATTACTCCAATCTTGAAGCCGAACGAATTTTTCGGTAGATAAGATGTATGTTCACTGTATGAACTAGAATTTAATAAAACATAGGTCTATTAGCTTTAAGCGCCAGAAATTAATTGACAGAGTATGCAATCAATAAGAATAAAACTACATTTCACCCATGATATGCTTGGTTGATAATGCATAAACAATGATTGATAAATGAGGCTTATATTAGAGCTATAAATAAATTATATTTAAAGGCACCGCCATTATTACGCCATCGATCATGCCAAATATCCATTGGTGTCTTAATATAGCCTCGGTGTTTAGAGTAAGTGTAATCAAGTGAAGGTCACAGTGGTAATTAAGGTAGACGATGGCAATGGGTACATACAAAGCATTGACGGTACGATATTTAACTTTATAAGATGATGACGTGGATCCTAATCAAATGAGTGGTTGAGAGCGTACACGTGACCATGCATTTATTTTACTTAATACGTAATTTTGATAATAACCAGTCATTATCACATGCTAATGACCGGTTATTAGTAAAATCATGTTCTAAAATATAATTGTATAAACAAATAAAACATCATCTTATAAAACAAATAATAAACATCATTTTGTTCGGGCATTAGTAAAATTACCCACACTCGGTACCTCCAAAAAAGTCCTCGGGCGTGTTAGACTGTTCCAAAGGTACCTTGTGTGGGTAATCCTTACTAATGCCCTCACTACTGTGTATTATTTGTATAATGATAATAATTATAATAAATATGATAATAATAATAATAACAATGATATTAATACTACTACTACTACTACTGCTACTATTACTACTGCTACTACTACTTATAATAATAATAATGAGGATCAGCTTCAATGCTGTTCTTTATGAGGGCCCTGTAGTTATTATTACCCATGAAATTGCCAGGCACCCATTTACATCTGGGTAGAAATTGGCATATGTGGATATAATTTGTCTTGAAGAAGGACGTTAGTGCGGGGTTATGATTCGACCCCTCACCCCTTTGAATGAGAGTCAAGGTAATAACTATACCACGACACCTCCACTATTAACATTCAGAAAGTGGGAATGTCCAATATTTCTATGTGTAACACTTTTAAATAGTAGTACTTTTCAACCAAAGACGAAGATTTGATCACTACAGAAAGTGAGAAAATTCCAATAAAATGAATGTAAATTTTTGAAATAGATTTAGACGAAGATGTTGGTTAATAATTATGGACGGTTGTGATGTCAGATTGTGCAATTTGTGCCACAGATCTTTTGCACGCCTCCTTCATTAATTTTTTTTGCACCTTCAATAGTACACCTTCTTTAAATTTGAGATTGCATTGTCGCTCTCAGATTAGATTATTAATAATTGAAAGGAAAAAATGGCATAACAAGTTCTAACAGAGCTGCCATCAGGGTAGAGATAAAATACGAGCAAGACTCTTTGATTTTATTCTAACGGAAGAAGCAGAAGACTGAATGCAATATTGCACTTAAAAATGATAAACCTGGCATTATTATTTCGTCGAGTATATATTTCAGATTTAAACCTTGTAACATTTGTTGCAACTTGTGATCTATGTTGTTATGCTCCTCTTGTATGTTTTCCCAATCAAAACATTGTAAAGAGACGCAAAGCAGTGCTTTTCAATAGGCCTTGCCCTGATGATGGTTTGGGATAACTGATTGCTATAAAGTGATGCAGCAGAAACTAAGTAGAGGAATGCGGATGATTCGGGAAGACAAAGGAAACGGATGAAGATGCAATTTGGGAAGCTTCGGAGAAATCTCCATCTAAATGTAGGTCACGGTTAGATGTCAAGTAAAGTTCACTACGGCTGTGGACATGTTGAAAAGTATTTTATATTTTACCGTTTTCGTCTGCAATACTGATATAGGAGGGAAATTTCCAGGGATTATTTATTATACAGTAGTTAAAGTCAAATGTATTTTGGATAATCACTCCAATTAATGCAAAGCCATATCTTACTGACTTGTTTATCTACGTTTCCTTCAGCATTGCTATCAATGTTCGAACATATTGAATCTTTGGGGAGATTGAGCCAGAGAGTATAGGGCCTTTGGAGAGACAAACGGAGAATCAGGAGGGTCAAAGACAAGTAGCTAATATTGATAATATATGAGTAAAATAAGGGGGTGGGTTTGAAAAGATAAGACAGATATAGAGACTGCCAGACACATCATGCGCTCTTGTTATGCTTTGACAATAAAACAAACTCTTCCTTATATATTGGCATATCACCCCCTTAGCTTATACGCTCTATCTTTGAATGGCACTCTGGCAGTGTAATGGAGTCGAAAGAAAGAAAGAGAGAGGGAGAAAAAGATAAACAAGAGAAGAGAGAGAGGGGAGAGCACGGGGAAGGGTAAAGTCTTATTGGATTGCATTGGAGGAACAGGCAGGGTTGAATTATCTAGGTCTGGGTCAGATTCATTACATCTAAGCTACATCTCGGAGTCGCAGAAAGTTCACTTCATTAAGGTTGAATCGTATGTGTCTCCGCTTAATGAAATGGGAGATTACACGATTCTAAACCATGGCGTGGCTACGGAGGCCCTGGGGTTATACACGTAACCCCCTAAATAGCGAAAAAGTTTTTTTTTAAGAGGGAGGAACTAAAATGGCCGGGGAAAGGGAACGTGAACAGAACGATGATACGACCCCTGCCACACTTTCGTGTTGCTTTACGAATTCTCACTAACTCCATCTCGTGAAACCGTTGTCCCTAGTGGTGCTAGTGCCCCCCCTCATTGTTATGTCCCACTTTAGGCCACTGGTTTGAAAGAGAAAGAGAGAGAGAGACAGAGAGAGTGATTAATATATTATATCAGCCATGGTTACTTTGCTATATCATCGGGATTCTGTACCAAGAATGCAGAGAGTACTCTGAGAAAAAGTGAGTAATAATCCCCCACCAACGTCAGGGTCATGAGAGGTAGGCCAACGCATAGGTTAATCGTTTGTCTAGCTTAGCTAATATAGTGTTTAATTACAATAATTATTTTTATTGAAGATTGGACTTAAGATAAATCCGTATTCGGCATAAGCTGCAAGGCTTAAGTTGGTCGGACGCATAACTACCTTACTTGGGACAATTTTTACCCAGTATTTTGTTAACAGTCGCTTTGTCTTTGGTAACCGAAACGCGATGATTGCAGAGTAGCATCTGTATATAAAACCAAATTATATTAAACTTTTTAACTCAATTTGCGGATGATAAAAAAAGACATTTCAGAGACTAGAAAGCAGTGGATACAAAGTAGCCATGTAATTACCGAGCTACGAAAACGTGGTAAGCAATTTCTTAACTTTATGCAATAAAAATTAGCAAGATCGCATTATAAATAGCCATTATTCCTCCCATAAATTTCCAATTTCTAGGAAACGAAAATATAATTCTTGCCGGGTAGCCGTTTTAAAAAATTGAACGCACTCAATGCACGATGTGTAAGGATTTGAATAAAACATAAAATGATCACCGTGATCCTTGATTTTAGTAACATGTTATCACGAAAACCTCCCCTCTATATGATCCACTGCTATATTTTGCCATGTACTTCAAATGAACTGCAGAGGACGGATGGGGAGGGAAATACCCTTCAGCCAGGATGCCGTGATCAATTTATTCTTTAATGATGGAGGAAAAGTGAAGCAGAGTTGGAAATCGCGATGTAGGAAGAATATTAAAGATAAGACCTACTAAGAGATATATTCAATCATGAAGATCAAGCCTTAATCCTGGACGAAGTCATAGCTATTTATCCGGATCATGTGAGTATAAGAGCATAAAAAGGAGGGAGGTTTAACTTTATTTTAACAATATTTTTTAAGAGTATACAGATGAGTCTTGTGACCATAATACCTGTATAATGATATAACCCATATAATATAAAACTTGCCTAAATGATGTTATGATGCCGGCTCTAAATGCACTTTTTCCCGCAATTTTGGAAAACCTAAAGCAATTTCGTGATTATAGTATAGTAGGATGTACAAACATTGCCATAGTTATATCTTCATTTGATCTCGCATAAATACATATGTTTGAGACTTCAATTGGATTGTTCTTTTAAACATTTTGGCATAACCGGTAGAAGTGTACATGCTCATATTTCCAAGAAAAAGATGAACGTTTTATAATAAGTTACTGAGAGTCCAAGTAGTACTTTTGGGCTTGATTTTGATCGTGTTAGGTTATTTTTACTGAAAGAAAATGACTTTCATAACGATGGTCAATACCTACTCTGTATGCTAAAAATCAGCACTAGTAATTAATTTGTGTGCGGGTCTCCCCAAAACCCGAAGAAGCCAAAGAAAACGTAAACAAAAAGAGAATGCATTTCATGGAATCTGCAAGGTATGTCCCTTTTAAAGTTAACCTCCGTAATTGCTCAGCTGAGCATGAGAGAAGATACCACCGTTTATACGATTAAAGGAGGTGCTTACGTAAAGGTTACCTTATCATTTGATATTGCTCAAGCCTCTGGCTGACTTTAAGTCACCTCTGCATGAACCGCTGACCGATAACTGATCCCGAATCGCCCATCTACAGGCTTCTATTTCCCAGCAATTAAATTACCCTTTAATTAACCTTACCGAATGTCAACTCGGATTCGTGTGAACCCCTGTCTGGATATCCACACAACAGTAAACGCGGTTCTAGCAGGAGGTTGTCTCTCTCTTTCTTTCCTATTTTTCTTTAGGGGGGCTTTAGGAAGATTGGGGAGCTTGGGGTTCGTGCATTCATTTTATACGTGTGCCTCTCTTAAATTTATATATAATCAAGATTTAATTTTGGAAGGGGGGGGGGAGGGCTTCGAATATTAATTCTTTTAAGATGGTTGAGCCCCTAAGCCCCCTTCTAGAATCGCTACTGCAAAACACCTGAACTAAAATGCGCCAAATAACTTGCCCTCCGCTGTCTTGACTTGAGCTATCTGATTAGTGTCTTCAATTCTAAGGAAGCGTTCGAAGCTAAATCGGTTTTTGTTGTTGCATTGGATACTCCAATGTCCGAAGACGCTCATGGTTATTGTAAGTGTGTTGCTTGGACAAGTTCAGCATATTCCAGGGCTCGTTTTGAAAGTCCGAAATTTTCAATATTAAATGTAACACAGTGCACTAGTTCCCTGATATATGTAGGGTAGTCGTAAATCCTCGAGTTTCTCTGCAATAATAAAAAATACCTGGTTTGGAACAAAGTGGAAAACAGCAAAGTATCAGAAAAACAGCAAAAATTATTATTTAGAAATTATTATGTTAAAAATGATGATTGCATACTTGCTACTTGTAAAATAGGAGAGGTTTTAATGATGCCTTATGGCTATTAAATGTTGACTGTGTCATGTCAGTAGCTGCAGCGTGGCTAGAGGAGTAATTATTAGCAATCACAGTCATGTTCGAATATTCATCCCTGTATACTGGTAAGCCGATAGAGATAACCTTGAACTTGATTGTCTCATTTATTTATTCATTCTTTCCTTTCCCAAGGACACCGTAAAGTGGTATTAAACCGACAGTGGTGATTTAGGGGGAAATGGTGGTTAAGGCAACTAATAATGGCGCCACTTTATCTTCCGGAGATAATCGGGCGCCGTTTCATGTGCGTTTCGTAGTCTACGATGTACATAAAGTGGTACGCACCATTTTATAGTTTGACTCCAGATCGGATTGTTTATGACAGGTTTTCAGCTACAGTTTTCTTCTGTTTCTTCTCATCGTTTGTATCTTCCTCCTCCTTCCTGTTGTTATTCTTCTTATTCTACAAAATTGCACTCTGCAAACTAGTAAGGTTTGTTCAGATATGACGCGGCAAAACCGAGGCATTTTGCTTTTTAAATGATGACGTAAAAGTAATATGCTTCACACTTCTGCATATCATTACACAGAGCTCAGTGAATACGCGGAAGTCCTTTGTTGCGCGCAGTTGCCATTCCCTTACACGTGTAAAAGAAACCGCGGTGGCTTTGTTTTTTGCGGCGGTTTACCGCACCATATCTAAACAAGCCTTTACGGTGATCTTGTTTGATGTAATCGTGAGGTGAGTGTAGGAGTGGAGTAGGATGTTAAGGTGAGCCTATCTCAAGCCCTCTGGCTTGTATCAAGTGATTAGTGAGCGGGTATTCCCGATCATGTCTTGTCAGGTGTACCTCTATCGACTGATATCGACTAGCTTCTCATGCACTCCGGAAGAAATGGAAGCGGAATGGCGGGTTGTTTGTGTGTGTGCGCGTGCGATGGTGCGCTTGCGGGTGCGTGTGGGTTTGTACGTGTTGTGGGAGTCATCGGGGGTGTCATGAGGAGCATTGGGGGATGTAAAGGGGTTAGATAACGCCGTTCTATTTCCTACAACACTTCGTCGGCGTTTACATGAACCGTCGAATCCGTCCACTGAATTCTAAATCTTACTTTCGAGATAAACGCGTTTGAAAGTTTGACATTTTCCAACAGCGCTATAGCGCAATGTACGATATTGCTATTGATAATTTTTAGATAGTGTGAATGCCTGAAACCAGCTTATAATCACCATATAAAAAACTAATCATAATTTTGAACGATCGTCGAGTAATGATAAAATAAGAATGATGATGTAATTCCGCACTACGCCTTTTCCACCGAAAGTGGCAAACGGAGCGCATTCGACGGTTCATAAAAACAGAAAGTGAATACGCGCAGCACAAAAGCGCTGAATGCGCATGGATTCGTCGGTTCATGCAACCGTTCTTGCTCGTGTAATACACGCGCCCAATGCGGGTCATCGAACTTTTAATGTTGAACTGTTCGAGCTTACCTATCGAGTAATTTGGTTTTGGCCTACTACTTTCATTTTTCTTAATGAGACTTTAATTGATAAATGAATAATTCAGGAAATATCAGGACTTCATAAACATTTCCTTAATAGTGATCTCCCTTCAAATTTTGTTCCTTATAATATTGTTTCTGTTTCAATTTGTCTAATTAGCCGCCCTACCCCCCCCCCCCCATCACATCTTGTTTCCCCAATCGTTTTCTATATAATTCATCTTTATATGGAGTTGAATTCAACCACTTATCGAATCATTGCATATACTGCTGGCCTCTCGATCATACCACTTCATTATTTTCTTTATCCTCTTTCACTTTTCTGAATCAATTTGCGCTCACACACCCTCGTAATTTGGGTATTTTCATGATATAATTCCATTTCCAACACTCCTACCTGATTGTATACCATCTCTCTTCAAAGACCTTGATTTATATGAACTAAATTTAACCATAAACTAAACACATTATTGATATCGGGCTTGACATTTATCATCTACTTCTAGTATAGGAAATAATCCTGAACTGAAGTTTGTAACCCCTTTTCCTGAAGTATGACAGGTAGATTACTACAATTATGTTGAAACATTGTATATATATGTTATCAAATAATAACTAAACACAACTAAATTATATTTTCACATCTAAACTTTATTTGACATCAATATTAAACACACTAGATAAAGCTTATTTAATAATCAATTATCACAAATTACAACTCTTTGAGTTATAACAACTGTGGCATTGATACCACTGACGATTGTAGTGCGAGATAATCTAAAACACATCATAATCCTATATATTTAGGTAAAGTAACAGGACAATTTTTGAGTGTTACACATATTTGATGAATAAAATAAATTCAATTCAAATCATGCGCCATTCAGTGTACTTATTTTCTTG
Source organism: Strongylocentrotus droebachiensis (assembly GCA_035222895.1). Taxonomy (NCBI): domain Eukaryota; kingdom Metazoa; phylum Echinodermata; class Echinoidea; order Camarodonta; family Strongylocentrotidae; genus Strongylocentrotus; species Strongylocentrotus droebachiensis. The sequence continues at coordinate 64,980 of JAVYIG010005157.1, forward strand.
GGCTACATCATGAATTCAGCACAAGTTACATAATATTATCATGAGATTCAAAACGATTTGAGTAAAGGTCAAATAAAGCTCTGCATTAAAGTGAACTGGTAACAATGTTCATGATTTCACAAGCAGTGAGCTGAAATAAAAAGCCAGAAAGTTTAACTTTTCCAGTTCAAATCAGCTGCTGACCTGGTATACTATACCTCATATTGTCCAATGTAATGTCCAGGTAATGCACAAGAACAATGGTTTTCATGAAACCATTTAACACTATTCACACATATATTTTAAGTGAAGATATGTTTTTTGAAATTATTTGTATTTACAGTGCGTTATTCCTTCATCAAAAGTTTTAGAAACAGTATCACGATTTCAAAAAACTCTCTAATACAATGCCGCCAGTTCACTAATTGTTATTAAATGCCCCTTGTCAATGCCCCTTTTGGTAACTTTGCCTTGAACTTGTACTGATCTTCAATACCTAATATAAATAACCACTTAAAGAGGTAATGTTCAACACAGTAAGGGCTCAACACGATGTATGATCATGAACCCAACACTATACATAAGCCCATTAAGCCGGCACCCATTGGCACCAAAACAAATTGAACATCCTTGCCCAACTGTCAGCTATTGTAGCTTTAACCAGATGTGACAGCTTGAAATATTCTATTTTACAATAGTGGGCAAATAGCAAAAGATAATCAAAATAACTTGGATATGAATCATAATTACAACATGCAAGCATGCTCCATCGTTGTAACCATAGAATCATGAAAGGTTTTACATTCATTTGCATCAATTTATTGACAATTAAATTAGGCTGAATCTTTTATATTTTTCATTCATCACTTTGCTATTTATAATTATGAAATTCTTAACCTTGAAATCTTGATGTTCTTACAGGTGTAATAATAATAATATTCTGCTTTTATATAGCGCATGATACATCAATAAAACGATGTGTCTAAGCGCTTTACAGATATATATATCATTACCTAGTCATCGGATTTAGGCTTGCCCGCACACAATGTATGCACGTTCTCCACTCCCTGGTGAGCATTCCGCCCAGTCCCCATTTTACAAACGCACACTTGCTCATCCAACTACATTAACTTTTGCATCCTACCGGGTACCCATTTAACACCTGGGTGGAGAGTGACAAAAGTAGATTAACATCTCGCCAAAGGACATTAGTGCGGCAGCAGAACTTGAACCCTGTACCTCGTGATGTGCAGTCGGATGACTTATCCACTAGACCACAACACATCTATGATGAAAGTAAAGTTGAGTTATCACATTCCTGGAATCTGGTGGTACATGTACAAAAGATTGCAGCACAAAGCAAGTTCAGGACATCTCCACCTGAAAATAAAATAAAAAGATATAGGCATAAATAAAATAGACAAAAAATCAAACTGCATGTGATGTCTTGCCTGCACCTCGCATTTTGCCTATTAAGTATGAACACTTCCAATTGATATCTATAAGAAATTTGGTAGCATTCGGCCAAGTTGACTAAAAACAGGTGAAATGACCAACCACTGGATGGCAACACTATTCATTCACTAAAACATAATTGATTTTTGATCTTGGTGATGAAAGACTTCCTCATAATTTTTGGGTGCAGGTTTAATGAAATTTGGACATATACTTTTGAAATGAGAATTTAACAAAGGTTATTTTTTAAGCAAAATATAACACAAGTGACCATAATTTACCTTTGACCACGACCTTAGATATGAAAATTCTTCCACATAATCTACATGTATGATCCTTAATTATGACAAGTTTCATCAAATTTCTTCCACATAATAAAGTGATGCTTGATAATAGGCCATTTTTGTAATGTAAACAAATTTAATGCATAAGTCTTTGTGAAGTGCCTCAATACATGTTATTGCATTCACCTGAAAAGAATAATAGTATTTCAATAGACAGAATCCGAACTGAACACATTAGTTGTTGCCAGGTTGGACAAACATTATGGCTTCACCTACCTAGCAACACTAAATATATGCAGTTTGTCTCCTGACTATTGAAATACTATCATTCTTATAAGGTGAATGAAATAACTTGTACTGAGGCACTTCACAAAGACTTATGCATTAAATTTGGTTACATTACGAAAATGGCCTATTGCTATGTGCAATTTTCATCAAATTTGGACATAACCTTTTGAAATGAGAGTGATTTTTAATTTTTGATGCCGCGGTAGGAAAAAGCGATACCTATGTCTCACTCTAGCTATGCAGACAAGACTAAAAAATCTTCAGAGAATCATGACAATTAAATAATGACTCTGTAAATCACTCTGCTATCACAATTATTCTTTTGTTGAACAAACAAGACATAAAGAAGACATAAAGAAGAAAAAAAGGTCAAACTGAATTACTTACCAGATCACACAGCACTCTTCACCAGAAAGCAGCTAAAGGTCATGCCAGGATTTCTGCGAGAAACTTCCAACTATCTATTGCTGGAAAACAAATGAAAATTTTCAAAAAAAATTAATTATTTGCCAAGTTGACCCGGCCGGGTCTTGTCATAGATTACAGTTGAATTCATAAACATACCGTTTCACTGGTTCTGAGATAAAAATTGGATAACTCGTATAAAGTAATTCCATAAATTTCGCATTTGGAATTACGTAATTTAAATTTAAAAAACTTTACATAGAAAAGAAATATGTATTTTTTTTCTTCTGTCTGATTTTTTATTTCAATTAGATCTAAATCAAGAAAAATGGGGGAGAAATTTTTTGTACCAGAACTTCCAGAAGTAGTACAAAATTGGTAGCAATCGATCAATCTACCCCCATTGTGCGAGCTGTAAAAAGTACTGTCTACATGGGAAATGTTGGCAAAAGTCTGTTTTATTAAAGAATGACCCATACCAGAAGGTTATTTCTGTCTAACCCAAACCATGCTAACCCAATCCTGACCTAAACTGAAGTAGTCTTACATTCTTAATAATCACCAACCTAGACCGAAAAATCAGGTCAACGTCGCTATTGATAAGGACCGCTATTCATAAGGGCCGCTATTCATAAGGCTGCTTTTCATAATTTGAGAAAAGGGTTTCTATTCATAATACTAGAAAAGGGTCGCTATTCATAACACAACAAGAGGGTCGCTATTCATAACACAAAATGAGGGTCGCTATTCATAATACGGAATGAGGGCCGATCGCTATTCATCAGGATCATTATTCATAATCGAAGAAGAGGGTCACTATTTATAACACGAGAAGAGGGTCGCTATTCATAATACAAGAAGAGAGTCGCTATTCAGAAAACGAGGAGAGGATCGCTATTCATAAATTTTAATGAGGGTCGCTATTCATACAAAAATGAAAGTCAGATAAGCAATAAACAAAATGATAATAAAAAAGCAAAATGGATAGGGGACACCCCACGACTGTGGCATGGGTGCAGGGGGGGGGGGGACGTCACATGGCCCTGAATATTTGTAGAAAATATTCATTGAAAACATACATTTTTTTTAAAAGAAAAAAAAGGCATGCCCCAATAAGATATGTGACCCATCATCCCGGGCCCTAGCCCCCTCCCCCCCCCCCCAATCAGTCTGACCAAGCTGCACGATTCGGCCCACCCACCCTGAAGTATTTCCTTGGTACAAGTGCACATTGTCGACAATTCTCGTCCAAGTAGTTCATAGATGCCGTAGCCTGTGTGTGTTTCATTGGGGGAGGGGGTGGGGGGGGGGGGGGTGTAGCACCGTTGGCATCAAGGGGCTGATCTAACATGTCCCTAATCCTCAGCAAAGGAAGGAAGCGACAGAGAGGGGGTTATAGGGACTTAAGTTGTATACTATATTCAAGCTTTTCGTAAATAAACAATATTACAAGTAAGGAGGATTTTCAAGATTTTAAGCCATATAAGATACGATTTTGTGACCTTAAGGCATTATGGGAACGATGGCCTCCCCTGTATCATGTCTTTTTAAAAGCATATTTTTCTTTTCAGCTTTGATAATTATATAGACATCCCCATAATCTAGCTAATATATTTGCCCAGCTCCAGTGGGGACAAGAGAAAGGAAAACAAAACACACCCATAATCCTATCGTAATTTGTCCCCTTTGTGGGAAATCTTGCTCCCCCTACCCCCCCCCCCTCAAATGAGAGTCAAACTTATGAACATTTATTTTGGTGACAATTAAGACGACACATTTTACAATGAAACCACCTCAGCCCCCCCCCCCCAAAAAAAAAAAAAATAAAATAAATAAAAATAAAATAAAAATAAAATAAAATAAATAAATAAATAAATAAATAAATAAATAAATAAATAAATAAATAAATAAAAAAATAAATAACTATAAATGTCCAATATCTGACTGTCCGAGTTGTCATCATATAGGCGTAGGCGGCATGGGGGTGGAGGGTGGGGCTGGATATTTCATAATTAAAATTAAAATTTTATTGATTTAAAAAGAATTTGTGAATGTATGGAGAGAAAAGGTGAGTAGATCTACACAAATCACAGACCAATTAAGACTGTTGCAGTTTGTCTCAGTATCATCAGGACAGAGCCATTACCAATACCAGCCAGGCCCCCATTTCTATTAGTTATTAGCGTTCCCGCACAGAAATTGTACCCATGACATTGTGCACATAATTTTTGGAATAGAATACTCATCTTTCTATTACAATAATATCAAAACAAAACAATAGGCAAGGGATTCAAAAAATGAATGGTGCCACAATTATTTGCATACTAAGTTAACTAGCACTAACAGTAGTTAGATCTAAATCTAGACAAAATCTAGTTACTAATTTCAAAGTTAAACTCATAGTCTTAAAGCACCCTGACACTTCCACGATATTGGTTTGCGCATGGTTTGCCCATTGTTTCATGTCACGTTTTTGCCATAACAGGAAGCGTTTGCGGAACATGCTGGAGGATGATCGAGGCTAATGCGGGACAAAGCTTGAAATTTGTGGCAGAATTTTCAAAATGTTTAAAATTTTGGCACAACAAATTTGGTGGACGTCTTTCGTGAACACTTCAGGAATTATGAGTATCCTATACGTATTCTACCTGTGTCCATACTGACTGGTGCGTGCCAATGCCCGAGTGACACGCATGTTTACGACTAGTTCACGATGGATTTACGAATAAATTGCTCATAATTTGTGCATCGGCTGCGGATACTTCCCGCAGTTTTCACATTACTTGCGCACTGTCTACGCACAGAAAACTAAGGAAAACAGGAAAAGAAAAAGTGACCGCTGAAAGCATCTTCTCCTTCTTCTTCAAGATAATCTGCCTCCTTCAATACTGAAGATTCTTGCAGATGCCGTATACTCGGCCTGATTGGGGTGTGCAGGTGGACCATTACACCGGTGTTTCCCCCTACTCTTATACGAAAAGTGCAATGGGTTTTTAACGTGCAAGGGTGGTGACTCTTTTGTACACAGGACCTCCATTTAACGTCCTATCCGAGGGACGGAGTGTTTTCCACTTGACATAACCTGCGTCTATGAACAAGGGAAGGGGCACATTAACACACAATGCAGTCATCTGTCATCAGTCATCCGCCTCGGTGGGAGTCGAACCCGGGATCTTTGGTTCGACAGGCAGACGCTTTACCGACTGAGCCAACTCGCCTCCTCACTGCTTGAATAATAATGGCGTGAACAATATTTAAGTATGGCGTATATGCAGGAATAAAAATTTGTGGAAGTTTCAGGGTGGCTAAACTCTTATTTGACTTAGTCTAAACTCTAGTTTAAAATAAAATGAATAGTAGATCTAGATTTTAGTGAGTGACAACCATGACCAACACCAAGTGACCATGCATGCATAGATCTAGTACAATTAATTTCAACAGTTAATAGTCTACCCATATTTAAAAAAAAATAGGGAAATGATAACACTGTACACATTAGACTTAGATTTAAGATTCATAGTACGAACAATCGTCCGTCTCGACTTGGACCTATATTGTCCATTGTCCATTGAAATTGATTTTATCTAAATCTCTAGATTTACTAACATCTAAATCAACAGGTGGGACAATCAGAGTTTTGAGTTCGAAATATCTGCTTAAATGTGTTATAAATTGATATAATTTAAGCAGCGACTTCAGATTTTCATTAAATTCATGCATCTAATCTCATAAAAGTCCAACTAGGTACACGAAACACAGTTTACTTACCAATTTTTACATCCCGTTCAGACGATGCTACAGATTCGACGGTTCATCGTCTGCTAGAATTGAAGGAGGGCGGGTTTCATGAACCGTCGAATGCGGATTCGTCGGTTCATGCAAACGCTCCGCGCAACGTTTCGTTTTTAGTAAAAATATAAATATGTTTTTGTCAAAAAATATCTCAAATCAGCATCTGAAAATTTGTCAGTAGAAAGATATCATAACAATCAACACAATTATGGGAAAAAAAATATTTTGAAAAATTTGCCAAAAATCGACGGATTCGACGGTTCATGTAAACGCCGACGACTTGTTTACCGCTAGTAACCTTTCAAAGCTCGGGGGAGGAAAGGTGAACATTATAAGGGGTTGGTTATTATTGGAATGATCTTATTTTAGCCTCTTTCCTTTAGGGCAAACATACAGGTGCATATGTGAAAGGAATAATTTCCAATCCTTTCTGGGTCACGTGTTCCGAGAAGCACCAGGATCGAGTGAAATTATATTCTTTGACATGTACGCCTATAGATATAATAGGGGTGCCGTGGAACTTCGCAGGTATCACTTCGGTTGGGTTCGACCAATTCGTAAGTTTGTTCTCCGCTCTGTCATGGAGGGGAACGACCGAGAAGTTCACTTTTAAGGAACTCTTGAAATGATTGAAGTTAGATCTAAGCCATCGTGGTTAGCAACAGATGAGAATCTGAATATAGGAAAGCGAAAAAATTCCGAAAACACTAGATAAGTAAGCCCATGAGGCTGATGCACCATCTTGTATCCACCTTCCCTATACCATGGAAAGATATAGGTTATCTGAGGTCAGATTAGTTTAAAGGCACACACCCCTGTCAGTCGTTGTGACTAACATTATATCTGCCTGCACTGTGATACTATGCTTTGTACTTTAGCTGCTTCAGACACAGTCAGAGACGGACAGATAGGCTCTGCTCAAGACTTTAGGAATTGTGGAAAATTTTCTGCAGACTAAGATCAGATACGGTTGTTCTTTGACGTATTTTGTCCCAAACACATTTTGTTTGTCGCTAAATCAAAATTGTTGGTTCTAACATCTTTTGGATGGCACATTCCACCCTTATTTTGTTCCAGTGCTTGCTCCCTACCTTTTAAAAGACCGAATATAATCTTTTACATTTTAGAAAATTTGAATTTGAATTTGAATTTGAATTTATTAACAACAACACATCACAATAATGACAGTACATATTTTATGAACAATCATACAATGCAAAAAAAAAATAATACTGATACATGTATACATAACATAAGAGTAATGTGTTTTTCATTATTTCAAATTCTGACAACACCATTTTACAGCAATGTAGTGACTGCTAGTTTCACCTACCCTGAAATGTTCTGGATAATTGACAGCATTTCTACTCGGTCCATGACCAAACTCCAGTATGTGGGCAAAGAAAGAGACATAGGTAATTCCTCGTTTAATACACTCAGTGATCATTAATAGTTTCAGTTCAGGCGAGACACCCATCGTATCCATGATACCTTTTCTTTATATCCCTATCGTTTCCTCCTTGTTTATTTTCAGCTATTATTAAATTCCCTTTTCGTGCACCCCTTTTATGTTTCTCCTCCCTCTAAATCCGATTTCTTGTCGTCTCTTTGCTAGCTATATAGGTTATCTGAGGTCATAGAGGGCCGTATTGACACACTTCTTGCCCGACCAGCCCCCCGGGCCCTCTGACATAATGTTTAAACTCAGCTTTCGCGCGCGGCTCTCGGGGAGAAAAATAAGCGTGAGGTTTTTCACCTTTCATATCTCCCTCAATCTATAACCCTCTTTCTTGTTTTCCTTCTTCACTTTTCTTAGTCCATTCCCTCCCTTTCTATTTCTCTTCATTCCTGTCTCTCTACCTTTTCATCTATTCTCTCGCCGTGGTATCCATGATTTTTCGTGACACGTGCGTCTATCATCGATTAAATCTTATCTCTGATTGTCTACAATTATATCAATTTCCTCGCTTTTTACACAATTGGCTTTTATTAAAAAAAAGATAAACTGATATCTATCTCGTTGACATGCACGATCTCAAAAGAGTTGGGCAAAAGAGTCGGAGCTAATGACAGACATAGGCATAGGCTATTATAAGGAACAATTTATGATAGTTTAAATACATATTATATCTTTGATGAATTGTATAGAAAACTTCTTAAAATGTCAAAGGGCGGAAGGGGAAACGTCGTTGCTGTCTCATCATTAATATATCTTATTCATTTCTTGAAAAGATATTGCATCAGTCGAATCTAATTGGATGTGACTTTGCAATCGTCCTTGTCGTTAATCAAATCTTGAACTGTTCGCTCGGGTGAGAACTTTGCTTTAGCTAAAGGTCGTTCAAACCTGCAAATGCTGTCACTTGTCACACAATGAGAACAAGTTAAACAAATTTAGTGTTACAATCACAGGTAGGTTTCGCTTCTCTTTACCACAATTATATTTTGTGAAAAGCAAGAGCTGTTCCAGGGTGCAATTCATCCAAAGCCGCAGACGGCTGGCCATGGGGCGAGAAGTGTGGCGGTATTTGACCTACCTGAACCCGGTCTTTAACGGTTGCACAGCGACAACATGGGGTCCGTTCCCACTGCTTTCTCGATTTTTCTATCCAATGCAGTTGTGATGATGTTTGTATGTGCGATGAATGAATCTTGATTGAATGTATCATGTACCCCACCGTTATGCCTCTTGCACACGATGCGTCATTTCGATTGCATTATTACATGTTCTAATCTAGTCTGTGAATGCAATCAGCCCATACCATAGCATTTCTAAGCAATTTTGCGCTCTTCATATTGCATTCACCTTTCCTATGATGGCGCATTCACATAGAACCTCAAAGAGAGTATAAGTTTCTGAGGCTGCCATAGGCCTCCATCAGGCTGCCAGCCAAATGTCGCCGTATGTGCAATGATGTAGGAGCTAAACTAAGGAGCTCCTTGGGTCGTTGTGGGTTTCTTATGGCTGCTTTTCTGCGTGTGTTTCCCACCTCTGTGTACTCGTTTCTGTTTCCCTTAAACCTCAGCGGTGTATTCCAAACTCAGTAAGCGTTCTCCTGAACAATCTTGGGAAGCAGAAAACATACCAAGAAAGACAGAGATTAAAATGAATAGGTTACAAAGTTCTGAGACCGTAAGTTCACAGGGATGTCGCGAGATGGTAATTTGGTCTTATGGATCTTCTGACTAGATGTCTTAAACACTATGGTCTTAACAGCATTGAGGAAATGTCTAACTATAGTTATCAGGAGATCTGCCTCATGATCCTCATATTAACTCATGCTCTGTAGACACCTATTTAGGAAGTTCTTGGATAAAATATAGGGCCTGCCAAACAGAACGGGGGGAAAGGGATGCGCTGGTGATACTAAAGGGCTAAGCACCATCTCACTTCATCATCTTCTGGCTATGAGAGTGTCCTTATGAAGGTGAGCGAGACACGCTGAGCACATGCGGAGAACAACCCAGAGCGGGGAAATCCTGACAGAACATCAAACTTGACTTATGACAGGACGCTGGAGGTTAAAGACGTAAAGCGAGATTTGAGACCGTGTTTTGACATGTTTTATGATCCGAGCTGGCAAAGTTGAGTGGCAAAGAAAAATATGTCTCGGGAACAGTCGAGTAGGTAGGGCCATGATCACACGGTGAGGAGATGTCACTTTTCTTCAGAGGAAAGTGTTTGATTAGGAGCAGTAGTAAGATCATGATGAAAGATTTATAGATTCTGATACTCCGAAGTTCATCGATCAGCTGAAAGATTGATTGTTGACGATGATGATTGGTCATTTTGATAGGGTCGTATACGACTTGCGCTTATGTGGTAAATGAGTGATTCTTTATAGCAGACATCCTGAAGGCAAATGAAAATAATTGCGATGGACCTTGGACAGTAAAAATGGTCACTTTTGCATGAGGTTGAATATGCAACATAGAGGTGTAGTGGTGTAGTGGATAAGTCAGGGAAAAAGGGATAAAAAAGTAGGGGGTTCGAATCCCAGCTGCGGCATGTATAATTATGTTTCGGCAACTGATATCTTTAATTCGGACTTGGCTCAATCAAGTCTTGTTGTCATGTTTATGGTCATTGTTTATGTACTTTTATGAAGAACACACATTGAACACTGGTGATAAGAGGTCTACAGGAACGAAATACTATAATTGATAGGTAATTTATTCATGATGCTTTCGGCTTGATTAAGATCATCTTGGATAATGCTGCAAGATATGCAGTATTCATGAAAAAATATAAGAAGCAACCATAACGGTCTATTGTCTCTGATTCATAGGGCCAAGGCATTTATAAACAAAATAATATATTGTATGAACTATATGCAAATGAGAAAGACGCACTCGAACACTCATGCTAGCAAAAAAGTTATTCTTATAAAAAGTCATTTATTTTGCTAATATTACTTATCAGAGCGTGAAATCAGCTATAAAGCGCAGCCCGAAGGTGTAGTTTTTAACACGTTTATCATGGTCTATATCTATATCCTGTGTTGAGGCCAATGACATCACCTGCGCCGAAAGGAAAACATCATTCAAACGATGTATGCGTTAAAAATACCGTACTCTTTCTTTTCTGAAATTGTGCCCCTTACCCTAAAGTAAGACGTACCCCTTATCGAAATTTCAGTCAAGACGGTTTCATCAATCTTGCTACCTCTATTGTGATATCAAACAAAGGGAAAACAGTGTCAACTCTTAAAGGTTACTCTCAATGAGATATGTTTTTAATAAATCCGCATGCCCCCCCTCCACATCATACTTTTTTATTTTATTGATATGATTCTGCTGTTAAGGTTATCTGACACAAGTGCGACGCATGGGCCCTTTATTATATCGCTACTTTGCTAGGCAACCACTATATTTTATTTAAGCAAGTGACAATGCTGAGTGAACGAAGTAAGGAAGGCCATCTAGGAGTAGGTCTTTACGAGGTCTTTCTTGCCCTATGTATTCGTCCTTTAAAGTTATGTGAAAGTGTCATGCATTTATATGGCCCATGGGCTATTAAAAATAGGCCTATACTATCAAATTTAAGAAGGTTTCCTAGAATATACTCCGACAAAGACAATGCAGCGAGCTGCAAGTCATTATACAATCACTGTCATCCGAGCCCACCTCGTGTCCAGGGAAAGCAATAAAAACATAGAAGTGAGACACGCGCCATCGTGTCCTCAAATGACCCTCTGACCTCATCTGGTTGTGTTGGTCAGTCATCGCACGACATGATCTTGCACTTCCGGTCATCGGCATCGCCTGGGGGAGTTTGACTGGGATTCCCTGCTGTGTGATACATGTAGTGGTGAAGGATAAGAGGGGCGTGTGGGATGGCATCATGCTGGTATTTCCTCCACCGGGGGATCAATTTTGGCTGTTGGGGATGATTGTTTTACTCCCAAAATGATTAAAATGTGGTTCATTCTAAATTTGAATGAATATTTGTTAGAAGGTTATGAGAACTAGACATGAAGATTCAGAAGCTGATGCACTGAGTACCTAAACATACCCGTGAGTCGTATCTAACACATGAAAGTTAGACTGCATGTAGAAAAAGCTAAGAATGAGGCAATAAAACAGTTCCGAGAACCCACAACTACGATTATACTTGGCCATAATGTCAAGTACTGTTTGAGCCAGTCGGCGTTTTTTGGCACTTTAATAGGCCTTAAGATTTAAAATCATAGGCCCATATTCCTGAAATTCATGAAAAGCTAAGTATCATCCCCAATTGACTCTAATAAATAACTGAAAACAAGAATGTAACAATGATTTGTCCTTTTTTCCCCAGAATGAATTTGTAGTGACATTTGGTTCTCCATAATTATATCGATACAGTAACCCTAGCACAATTTGGCGGGGTTTAAACCTGGTCTAAAACGAGACGGTTTTCTAGAGTACCGACCATTGTCTTTGCAAACATTTCGTCGAGGGTTGAAGGAACTCCTAAGTCAACAGGAGACTCCTGTAACAAATGATAAGATCCCTGAAAAGGGGGGTTATTAGCCTACATGTCGCACGCTTACGGAGGCTTCGAGGAAGGAGGGAAAAAGCAATGCCTCCAGTCACAATAAACTCTAAAGCACTCCAGCTATTATCCCTGCTCTCCTCCAAAACAAATATTCCCGCCAAGATTTCGGAGGACCTCCGATCGAATTAACCCAGTTTTTAATAGAACTGTTTGAACCTTTCTGCAGCTTGTGTCATCGCAACAAAATCTAATTTGTGCAGATGGACCGATAATAGCGCTAACTGAAATAACTTTTCTTGTGTGATGTGTAGTCTCGCATCCAACCGCATATCCCTTTTGATCATCTTCAGCGGTCAGTGATCCCGTTTCATATGGGAGTGTTGGGCCAGCCAAAAACAAGACTATGATCATATATTTTTGCTTTATTAACAATGTTTCCATTAACCATCTCAATTATGACTGCCCAATAATGCTAGGACAAATTTCCAATTAATTTACATTTCTTACAAATTAATTTTCAGCTATTTCTACAGCTTTTGTGTATTAGGCCTATGAGTGAGCAGTCTACTGACTTCAAGACGAGAAGAGCTTTTTATGATAATAATGTTTGCTATCATTTTAGATCAGCCGGCATTGAGGGGGCAAAAGGGCATGGCACGTATATTTTGTAGTTTCGAACCAAATTACAGTGAACCTCACCACTACTTCAACCATTTACCAGAAATATGGATTATCTATGAAGTAGAAGTAAGATGTGTAGTCTTACCATTACAAACAAGAGTGCTGTCTGGAGAAAAGACTATCTGATTGACAGGTAATCTTCACTGAGATTTGTCTTGCTCGACATGCATTGAAGGGACAAAAGGGCATGACACAGATATGTTACCGTTTCAAAGCATCTAGTTGCGCTTATTAACACCCTGTCACTTTCACTTATGATGAGTTGGAACCGAGCGCACGTAGCAGTGTTGTAACCCCGCCCCTTTCTCATTTTCCGAGTTGCAAACGCACGACCCTAAACAAAGTAAAAAACATAATTTTGTTCAACGAAGTACCGTGTTAAAATTGTTTCATCATTTTTAAAAACTTTATTCACATCTCGCTGTTATCATTTTAATGTAGTTTTCATAATTTCAAATGGATGCATCCAACTTACGATGTACCTGAGACTTAGAATGGATAAACGTATACTTAAATTCTTGGATTATTTCACCACATGAACACGATTGGATTGAAATCAGGTGGACTTTCCGCATAGAGAGCACTACAGACTATAGAATAAAAATGGATAATTATGTTTAATGGAACTTCTCTACACTGCCTCTGCACTGTATTTATTTCTTAATGTCTTCGTTTGTCTTTCTGTCTGTCATCCAATATCAATGTATTAAGTCGACTTAACGTTATTACTATGATATTTATTTTCGATTCGTTTTCTAAAGCAGCATGAAATTCATAATCTTATATATTTGTAGTTTTTTCTCTCTTCTGAAATTATTTTCCTGATCATAGACATTATTTTCTATTTTGCCCCACCCCTGTCAAACACTTTCAACCGCTTCTTTTTAACTTTATTACCCCCCCCCTCCATCTTCTCTTCTCTTCAACTCTGCTCTCGAACTCTCATTTGAATTGAATTCTAACGCGCTTCTTCATTTATCTTCGAAATCATATCTTCATCACAAAACAAAATTGAGAATTTGTCTAATATTACATCCCCTAACCTTCCAAACCTTTTACATTTCACAGGCTTTCATGCTTCATTTGCAGATATGACCTACATCACAAAACGTCAATAGTAATAAATATCCATTTGTCAAGTTAAAGTCTCACTTTCGTACTCGACTCAAAACCTCTTAATTATTGGAAATTTATCACGTCGGTTATGAACATGCTAACTCTGCATGAATTTAGTTTCAAATATCTCATCGTCACCTAAGTGACTTACTTCTGCACTTTAGAAAATTAATTTAGTAAACGAAAAGAGTGTAAACTGATACGAAAGAAGTTCATATTCTACAAAGTGGGCATATACGATTTCAGATATGATTGGGATAGAGGATATATACATGTACCTGCGAAATACACACATTCGTATGCTTACTGAATTGATATCAATTAGAGAAGACAAGCACAATTTATTCCACTACCCTTTAAGTATTACAGGGACTAGGTAAGTAACGTGACAAGTACAAGATAAAAAATGATGACGTTTCAGCGATTAATACTTCTTATGCCCATTGCACACGAGGCGTTATTTCGATTGCGTTATTACCTGCGCTAATGAAAGTAGCCAGAACGCCAGTAATTCAACGCAGCTCTTGCACTGTTCAGTTTGCTTTGAGTTGTTGTATCATTCTACCCTCGTATGGGGCGTCAAAGACCGCGCCAGCTGCTGACGCACGCTTACGTCAGGGAATTACGCTTCGTGTGCGACAGGCATCATGTGCCATCTTCACAGCGACCCCGTATACGTGCAATCAATTACATGATTAATTCAAAACGATCCCGACATGTTCTCTTGATAACCTGTTCATCTTCCCCTTGTCCTGGAAGCCATTGAACCCATGTTTGAAAGCCAGGCATAATTCGCAAATTGGTTTACAGGGTTAGAGAGAACGCGTGATCAGAATGAGGTTATCGACATGGGAGGTAAAAGCAGCCATGTATCAACTCTTAAACGTGCCAAAGATAGTGTCATTCCTTCTCGAATGATTGCAAAAAGGCTAAGAGGTGGTGAATAAAATACCTTTAGCAGATATAATTGATGCATTATGTGATTCCGGTGAATGTACACGTAGTGTAGTCCTGCATTTCGTTGAAATCTAGGTTCATCTTGGATGCGTTTCAAGAAATGTTTGCAATGTCGATGTCTTTATAAATTGGGCCTGTGGCACCTATGATGGTACATTATGCCACCTATGCAAAATCCACCAGGATAGTTTTGTGCAGTGCAGACTATTTGTTTAATTCGAGCGAGGCATCTGTATGGACCTTGCCAGAAAGAAGAGGGCCATAATCACGATAATGTTCCAAAGTGTGAAAACATTGTGAACATTAATGTTTTCGTTGACGAAAGGCGTACTCCCTCCCCCATAATGTGGTAGTATCCTGGTGTCCACACTCTGTGGCCTCTGTGAACAGAGTCTAGCCGACTGTGTCACACAATAGGCAAATCTCTTTACAGAGTGACCGCAGTATAAGATTCTTACAATCATCATCTTGGACACATTTTTTTTTAGATTTCGCTCCATGGTCACCGTTGCCAATGTCTCCCACACTGTGTTACATAAAGCTCTCACATAGGTAGTGAGATGGTAACCCGACACATGCTCCGCCGACGATTGCTCCGCCGACATTTACTCCGCAAAACGCGACAATTGCTCCGCGACATTTGCTCCGCGACATTTGCTCCGACGTCAAATGCTCCGCCGACAGTTGCTCCGCCGACAGTTGCTCCGCCGACAGTTGCTCCGCCGACAATTGCTCCGCCGACAGATGCTCCGCCGACAGTTGCTCCGCCGACAATTGCTCCGCCGACAGATGCTCCGCCGACAATTGCTCCGCAAAACGCGACAATTGCTCCGCCGACATTTGCTCCGCCGACATTTGCTCCGCCTGAAGCGACACTTGCTCCGCCGACATTTGCTCCGCCGACAATTGCTCCGCCGACAATTGCTCCGCCGACATTTGCTCCGCCGACATTTGACAAATGCTTCGCCGACAATATTTTCTTTACACCTATTTTTTTCGTTTCTTTTTTTCTTCTTCATTTTCTGAATGCATTTCTTGAAATAATGTAGATGAAATGAAATGAATGAATGTTGATAAAGTGGGAGGAAAAAGGAGATACCTAAAAGTCATTTCGAATATACTGAAATAACTTTCCATCTATCACTGTACGTCCCATATAATGTATACTAAACACTCATTACATGTCGTGGGAAGTTTTTTAAAAAAAGTAGAGCAGCAAGCCACATTCCCCAATACGCGCATACCTCCTAGTTAATTTCAAGTAGCTCATCAATATGTAATACCTGAAATTACCTCGATCAATGCATCTTACTAGGTAAAGCATTATACAATGTACTAGGTCATCATGGAAGTTTAGAAAATAAGGGCACTTATATACGTAAGGAAGAGAACCCATTCAGACGGGAAAATGAGATGGCAGCCTTTCTGCTTATTCACATTTATACAAATCATTTTGTTGCAGTTTGATGTTAGTTCTTCATGATAAGCCAATTGCTCTTCTTCCGGTGGCTTCGTGAGTCCCTTAAATTATTCAGTGAAAACAAAGTACTCGAATGAAACGGAGTGTTTTGCACACTAACATATATATATTAAAGCTACATACACTTAATTAAAGGAAAGAAACCTTTAGAAAATGGACTGGATATTATTGAAAACATTATTCTAAACAAGAATGTACTACATGTTTGTATTACTTTACGTTTCAATTTCACGAGAGAAATAGAACTCGAGAGGGGGAGCAGAGAAGAAGTGATGGAAATGAAAGAAGACTATAAATAGCATGAGAGGAAAGAAAAGAGCAAAGAAGACAAGAAAACGGTGTAAACAGGAAAAGGAGGAGCATGGGAGAGAGAGAAAGAGAGAGATAGCCTTGAGCTTTGGATCAGCTAATGAGTAATACATGAAACAGATTTTGAGCGGAGTAATTATCTTTCGCCGGAGAACTTGCGTATGGAGCTATAATTTTATTTTTTATTTTTTTTAAATCAAACATTATGGGGAATAGCAAAAAACGGTTGTCTTCTTTGCTCTTTTCTTTCCTCTCATGTTATTAGTCTTCTTTCATTGAGGTAATTTCAGGTCTTACATAATTATTGATGAGCTGTTTGAAATTAACTAGGAGGTATGCGCGTATTGGGGAATGTGGCTTGATATGCTCGTCGGCGAAGCATTTGTCGTAGTACTAGTAGCATTTGTATTTAATGGGACACTTTTGGGGCGGAGCAAATGTCGTCGGAGCAAATGTCACCGGAGCAATTGTCGCTTCAGGCGGAGCAATTGATTGTCGCCGGAGCAATTGTCGGCGGAACAATTGTCGACGGAGCAATTGTCGGCGGAGCAATTGTCGGCGGAGCAAATGTCGTCGGAGCAATTGTCGGCGGAGCAAATGTCACCGGAGCAATTGTCGCTTCAGGCGGAGCAATTGTCGGCGGAGCAATTGTCGGCGGAGCAAATGTCGGCGGAGCAAATGTCGGCGGAGCAAATGTCGGCGGAGCAAGTGTCGCTTCAGTCGGAGCAAATGTCGGCGGAGCAATTGTCGCGTTTTGCGGAGCAATTGACGGCGGAGCAATTGTCGGCGGAGCAATTGTCGGCGGAGCAATTGTCGGCGGAGCATCTGTCGGCGGAGCAATTGTCGGCGGAGCAACTGTCGGCGGAGCAACTGTCGGCGGAGCACCTGTCGGCGGAGCATTTGACGTCGGAGCAAATGTCGCGGAGCAAATGTCGCGGAGCAATTGTCGCGTTTTGCGGAGTAAATGTCGGCGGAGCAATCGTCGGCGGAGCATGTGTCATGGAACCAGTGAGATACCTTATATTAAAGTGACCAAAGTCCCCCCTCTCCCATCATCTCTTTGTTGGTCTAGTACACTCTTTGAGCGCTGTGGCCATGTTTAACCACACTGTAGCACACACTGACTGAATACAGTAAATACTTTGATTATATCCTAAAGTCTCTATGCGGCCACAGTGTGGTGTGAAGATCTATGGCACAGGCTTTCCATACTGTTCCATTCTTTTTGTTCACACCACAAACTCTCTGCAAGCGTGTCAAACTGTTTATGTGCTCTCACTGTGGTGTGTGAGCATGAAGTCCCTAGCCACAAACTTCCACACTGTGTCACGGAATCTGTTCACATATGATGATGAATGAGAATTTAATCCCAGTATAGTATTTTTTTAATTTTCGGTTACGCTGTGGTCCTTATACCCTTTCTGAGCTCTACAACCACCATACTACATTGTATCCCTCAACCCTTTTCACACAAGTTAACACTGTCAAAATGTTTCAAGTCACGTCCGTTGTCAGAGAATTCTTATTCAAGCCGACATGAGAATTTACGTCAAATGATACCTTCAGACCTTTAAGAAACGTTTTCTCAGCAGAAATGTTGAAGACATCTTCAGCAGGGTTCGTGCAGACGGCAAGCAATAATTACTAGGCGTAGTGACCCTCTAGCATTCACTCAGGGCATTGGGCGGGGAAAAAAAAGTACTCGCAAACTTTTCCTGAACTGAATTTAAACTCTGTGCATGCATGTCCATTATCGCGTGCTGGCTATATCAACGGTCGGTCATTCGCCCCATGATGTAACAGCTTGCTGTAATTGAATTCTTGGCGGATTGACTGATATACCATTGACAGTACATTTTCGACCGTTGTGCCATCGTAACCTAATTTTGTACACCCCACCCCCACTTTGCATTGCCCCAAGTTGAGTTCGCAATGTGATGGTTTTCCGAAAACAAAATTCATAGGGCCTGTAGCCCCCATCCCCACTCCTGTCCCATAGCTCTGTGTCATTTGTGTTCCCACTGTTCTACAATTAATTTTTCTTGTATATAATTAAACTTCTTCTTTTGACAGTATTCATGTACTGTCACCCAACCGTCGGTCATCGCGGTATAGGGCAGATCCATAGAGGGCGCATGGGGGATGCCCCCCTTTTTTAGGGGGCTGTGGTAACTCCAAAGATATACATATGAGTCTTCCGTTGTGCCCCATCTATATAATTCTCATGTAGCATGTATGTTATACGGTGTTGGGGTCAGTGGCGTAGGTATAAGGAGGGAAGAGCCCGTTCCCCCACCCCCACCCCACACACAATCGAAGAGCGAAAAATGGGGGGGGGGGGAGGGAGAAAGGGAGATGAGTAGGGTTTCGATAATGATTAGACCCTACTACACCTTCTTTATTAATCGGTTGCTCTGTTAATCAAAACGTTAGCCACTCAGCAAATGTTGCCCCCCCCCCTCCCCTTTCCCTGGCTGGACACACACGACGCCAGTGCATCGGGCTCCGGCGGTAACCCGACAATATTAAATGTCCGTAATAGGGAATATGGGGCAAGGTTGAAATAGATAACTTACGTATAAAGCTAACCCCTCCCACCCCCTCCTTCATCATCCCTCTTTCTCCTCATCTCTCTTCATCTCCACTTACATATCATACTGCTCACACTATACACAAAACACTCCCTCCCCAAGTTCATCCTATACATCGATGTCTCTCCCTGTCTTTCACCTTACAGATTGCTGACGCTAAACTCCCCCTCCCCCTCCCTATCCCCCTCCCCCTCAACACCCACCCCCCTCCTCCTCTCAACACTCCACCCTCCATCCCTCTCCTTAGAGATACTCGAACTCGGTCATGGAAATGTCAGCAGATGAGCGCATAGCATTCGGAGGACTGACCGAAAGGTTGTCAGACCACGAGTAAACTCTTTTACCAGGCCGATTCTTCAAACAAACTAGAAACAACTCACATAGTACATGTAAAGTTCTATGCGAAAGGCATAGGTGTATAGGAATAATCATAGTTATTTCTGGATTCATGCCGTGTCCCTTATTAGTTAAATGACTGAAATGATACCTCATTTATTAAAATTTGTCTGCTATCGTAGACTAGAGTTATACGTATCATCGGCTAGTTAACTTTTCGTTAATTGTCGCATGCTTCCCACCGATTCATCTGATATTATATCCTTCTGGCTCTGAACGAATGGTCACGACTGGTTTTTAATGAATTCAAACTAGACAATAATTCATATGAGGTTCTTGATTTCCCCCTCATATCCCCCCATCCACCCTACAAAACAAAACTATATATACGCCTACATATAAAAAATAAAATAAATATATATAATTATGTGAACAATTGTATCTAAATTGTTTATTGATAATTAAATTTGAAATTTATCATTCATTTATAAAATGGTCCATAACTTTATTGTTTAAAGCCACTTTAAAGCCACCGAATGCAAAACGTATGGCGTTTAAGACTATTGTGCGCTGAGTTATTATACGCACCTTACTTGATGTGGCCTGCTTTCTGGCTTTGATCTAGCCGACGACATCAGAAATTGACTTGCCCAGGTGAGACAAGTGACACATGACATTAACAGCAGGTGCGTTAAGTGGGCTAATTACTCGCCCAAATCTTCCGTGCAAATGACCGGGAAAAATCAAACTGGCCAGCATGTGTTTTCGGTGTACTTTCACAATGGTGTTTGTCAACGTACCGACAACATCATTAGTTAGAATGATAATTAATGCACATTTCAATTAGTTTTAAAATAGGCATACATGTATATCGGTATATTTCGGTTATTTATTTTAATTACAATTTGTTCGAAGTTCACTTCTCCAGAATTCGTTCAATACTTTTTGAACAGTGGTGTGCTCTCACTTAGCTGTTAATCATTTATCTTCATAGTTTGATTATATTCGACAAAATTATTACTATTCGGTTTATGTTTTAACGCAATATTACACTATAATGATACTGTTCGTTGCACTTTGAAAAAGCACCAGTGAGAAGAAGCCCCAAGATCTTTCCTTACTTAGAGTTTCTTTGAGGCCCGCCCAATAAAACGAAAGGGGCATTATTCCGGAAAATCCCTGGCAAGCAAAATCGTTGCCATATTTGACTTAATACGAGGGGGGGGGGGGGTGGGTGTCTCCCAGCGATGACAGACGACAACTGTGGAATCTGGGCCTACTGTATGACCATGGAGCTATACACAGCATTTTTGATAGCGAGATGGCGCACTTGACTGGAGCAGCGAAGCACAAGTTAACTGAAAGCGTTTTTTTCTCGTTCTTTTTTAACAATCAGAAACGATTGAATGACGTAGCATAAAAAATGGGAGAGTGCAGTAGATATTGTGTGAGGGAGAGAGAGAGAGAGAGAGAGAGAGAGGAGGGGGGGGGTAGGCGTAGGATAAATGGGAAAATGAATTGCTCAGAGGGAAATTAAGACATGGAAATTAGATATTTCGATGCAGTGATGATTTTTTTGTAATAACACCAACGAATTTTATGAAATGGGTGAACTGGGCTATACATGTTAAGGATAGAGAGAAAGGGAGATAGAAACAAAAGCAAGATTATAGAGAGAACGAGTAAGTGAGAGAGAAAGAGAGAGAGGGAGGGTGAAGATTGGGAGGGGAAGGGGGGAGGGGGAAGAAGAAGAAGAAATATGGTATATGCAGCTTCCAGGAAAACAAGTATGTAATTTATATCCAATATATGCTCTATTATCTACAAGTAATATGAATTTTCATGGCAGCACTCATCGGCAAAATATTTCATTCATTTCTCCACCCTAATCCTTCTCCCATTCTCCTTCCATTCCTCACCTCATCTTATCTTTCATCCATATCTTCATGTTAAGTAGCCGTAAAACGGCAAGTATTCAAGCATCGCTTGGCATGTGCACCGCGATCAATACACTCTCCAAATATATCAGTTACCCTCAAAACAAGCAAAGATTTCAACAGACACCGTGCGGCCATTTTGTCGCTGGTAAACGACACCTCGGCCAAACAGGCCGGGTCAATGGCCGCTAGGTCGATAGCACTCTTGGTCTATCCCTGCTATGGGTTTACGAGTGAATAAATTTGTCTCTCGACAGTGAACTTTTTGCTCAAATAAACTTTCATGACAAATAACAGAGACATCTTGCAACGAAAATAACAAAAACAATATATATATATATATATTTTTTTTTGGGGGGGGGAGGGGGGGGGGGGGGGAGGCTGGATATTAGTTTCTTCCCATGATTTTTTTCTGTATTTAAATTATTATCGTGAACGCCCCTCAAAAATAGGAATGGCAATAAAAGTTTACAATGGGCCCACTACCTCCACCACATCCACGCACACACGCACAGAAATATTCTCTGTTGGAATACCTCGTGGGGTCATTGTCCTTTGGGGGTGAGTACGACTGCATGTGTATTATCTGATCATCTTCTTGTTGAAACACCGGACATCAATGCCACGATCACTCCCAAAGTAATTATGACACATCCAAGAGGCTTTTAACCAATTATGTTTGTTTATCCTGGATGGCTAATATGACAACTTGTCGCGATGGACGAGAAATATCATTATAATATCTCAAGGCGTCTAATCCTCGGTCAGTAACTACGGAATGTGTTTTCCTTTAAAGTATCCATCCCTGTTTCTTCTGTTTCACTTTGACTTTGCGTTCAGGGGGCTGTAACCGCTCGGACATCGACCCCAAAGCTCAACGAGTCCGTCCAAGCCAATGCCCCTCGTGCGCCGGCTGGCCTGCAAGCACGCCTTGCTTCCTCGACATCACAGAAGAGCATGAAACGAATTCCGCAAGCAACTTGCATTCTCTCTCATCTTATTTTTCTCAAACTGGTGCCAGATGTTTTTGTCACCGTATCTTTTTTTCGGGGGCGGGTTGGGGTGGGTGGGGGGGGGGGGGGGTGATTCCGTGTGTCTCAAATAATTCAATGCAGACATGCAAGCATCTATCTAGATCAAATCACATAACAATGCTACCTTTGTCATAAATAAACTACACCACTTGATATTTGTAACGCATGCTGCATTTTATATATTGGTAGTTCATTACCAGAGGGAAAATTTACATTCTGGTCAGCACTGGTCAGCCCCCCCCCCCTCTCCTTCCCTCTCGTCCCCGTTCGTTTGTCTTCATGCTAGTCGAGGAAGTTGCTTTAAAGTAGGCAGACGTGTTATATTTTAAACATCGACTTTATCTCCATACGTTAAAGGAGATTCTGCAAAGGTCAGAAACGCAAGTGACCATTCGGGCATTGACCCTTTCTTCAAAGAAAAGACGTGACTCTGGCTCAACAAGAGGAATGAAGAGAGGGTGGAAGAGATGAGAGAGAGAGAGAGAGAGAGAGAGAAAGGGAGAGAGGGGAAGAGAGAGAGAGGAAAGGGATAATAAGATTTCTTAATGTCAATCAAATTTTCCTTGTATATAATCATTCGGGGACGTTATTACTCTCATAATAACTTGAAACGTCATTTTTGAAAGTTCATTTGTCACTTTCATTGACGATATTTTCGACAGGTATTTATCGCCTCGACGTTTATGTGAAGGAATCATGATTATGCGATTAAATGTACAATAAATGATTGAGATGGAGTGTTAGAGTTGTCGTGTTTTGATGGATCACCGATAATATTTCGAGACATTAATGATCACCGTATAGTTTATATTCCAACTTTTATGATTTAATTGAATTCAGCTGGTCGATTATTATGCTGGAACTGTGGACAAAACCAGTATACCATTTTGAATGATATATAAGTGATTTAAGTAATGTCGCTTGGAGTTTCGGGATGAGGATTGGGGGAGGGGAGGGAGGGTAACAGTGGCGAAGATACGGGAGTGGGGCACGTGCCTCCCAAACGATCGGAGCAAAAAAAGTGCCCCCAAACATCTACGCCACGTCACTGGGTGACCAGTTGCATATACTTACCTTATTTTTACACTAACCTTTCTGTTTTTTCTTCTTTTGATTTTGTTTTATGTGAGTATTTTGAACAATTCAACATAAAGTTCACACAAGTTTTCATATTTTTTCTTTACTGCAGGTTTATGGGCCGTTGCTAACAATGCCGGAATTTCTTGCTTTGGTCAAGCAGAGTGGTGCACTGTTGATATGTTCAAGCGAATCGCTGATGTCAATCTATGGGGAACCGTCCGGGTGACAAATGCCTTCACACCACTCGTTAGGAAATCTAAAGGTAAAACAATTCATAAATAATTATTATCGGCATGTTTTAAATATTTGGATGTGTTTGTCCAAATGTGAAAAACTGTTTTTGGTGTTGCAAGACTATTCTTAACTTCTACCTGTAAATTTGAAATCTGATGCCCCTTTTTTTCACATTTGACGACAACATTTAATAACAAGATTCAAATGGTGCCACTGCATTACCTTGTTATGATTGTTGTAAAAATAGGCTTAATGATTCGTAGGTATTATAATAATAGGCAGATTGTAACTTTGCCCTTACACTCAAAAAAAAAAAAGTGCTAAATTTAGCACTTAAAGATTCAATTTTAGCACTTTTTAGGAGCTCGCATAGTGACTGCACTCGAAGTGCTGATTTAGCACTTGCACCCGGGCTACTTTGCTAGCACCCAAAGGAGCTGACTGATTTAGCACTTAAAGATTCAATTTTAGCACTTTTTAGGAGCTCGCATAGTGACTGCACTCGAAGTGCTGATTTAGCACTTGCACCCGGGCTACTTTGCTAGCACCCAAAGGAGCTGACTGATTTAGCACTTAAAGATTCAATTTTAGCACTTTTTAGGAGCTCGCATAGTGACTGCACTCGAAGTGCTGATTTAGCACTTGCACCCGGGCTACTTTGCTAGCACCCAAAGGAGCTGACTGTTGTGCACTTAAAGTGCCAAGTTTTGCTCTCTTTTGGGTGCTAGCAGAATAGCCCTTGTGCAAGTGCTAACTCATGCGTTGTTTGACATGCCCCATCTACATTTGGTATGTGGTCAAGGTGGATGTCCTTCGTCATTTACCACTTTCAACTCTTACAGGAAACATTTATTAAACCAACATCCACAAGAAGAACCTGAACCTGAAGTTGTACAGGGTATGGAGGGTCTAGTTGATGCTGATTTGGGTGCTGCTGTTGGTGAAGTGCATAATCCTGCAGCAGATGATGCATTTGATGATGATGATGATAGGATAGGCCTACTACAAGAACAAGATGGAGCAATGCATAATGACAGTACAAGACACTATGAATATGACAGACAATGAAAGCGGACAAAATATACAGTTCCTTAGGTAGACAAAGGAACATCCCTTCACCGCTATTATGTAAAAATGTGTAGAACAGGTGTCACATGCATATTCACCTGTTCTACACATTTTACATAATAGCAGTCAAGGGATGTTCCTTTGTCTACCTGAGGAACTGTATATTTTGTCCGCTTTCATTGTCTGTCATGTTCATAGTGAGACCAGCTGCATTTTTCATTGGTTCTCTTTTATCAAACACCAACATGACCCATGCTATGACAAACAGAGTGTTATCTGCTGCAACAGCTTTGAATACTGATGTTGTTGACAGTTTAAGGAGCAAAGTTATTCAGACTTTTGAGGCCTTGGGTATTGACCTGGAGAATGAAGAATGTAAGAATCTCTTAGCTGAATTTGATTCAAAAACAAATATTCACAAGGTAACAGCTATTATACTAACCGACCAATCAGATCAGGTTATGCAGTCAGCACTCATGTTAAGTGCTGCATATTATAGCACTCGTTTTCAGCACTCAAATATTCAGCACGTTTCGGTTTCCTTGTTAAAGTTAACCCGTCAAGTGCTGATTTTGGCACTTCAAGTGCTGATTTTGGCACTTCAAGTGCAGTCTCTCACTCAGCACCCAACATTTAGCACCTCAGTTTTTTGCGTGTACCAAAACGTGTTTCTTTCAATTTTGTACACTTTCGTTTTCGTTAAAATTAGGCCTATTTTTGAAAACAGAAAACCTGCGATACCGATGGCTGAACAATCTGACAGTTCTCGAGACAGACATTGCCGATCTAGTGAATCTAGTCTCAGCATGCCCCTAGACCAACGCGTCGCAACGGCCAACGAAACTGACTGTCTACAAGACCAATATGTTTGCCTAGTGGGCCTTCTCACAACATTTTGAAGATCGACATCGTCGGTCCATTGGGCTGTCAGTCTCGTGTGCTGTTGGACCGTCCCGTGGACCGTCGGTTTCGTTGGCTGTTGTCTACTGTGTTGTGACGAATTTACCAACTCCGATTCTACTTTATTATGGTTATTTGTTTCTTATTGGATTTTGTTTTACAAACTCGTTGTTTATCCATTCTCATCCCCCTCCAGGTCGAATCGTGAACATTGGTAGCGTGCTGGCACGCCAGGGTACTGCAGGCTTCGCCCATTACTCCATCAGCAAACATGGCGTCGAGGCCTTCTCCCAATGCTTGCGCTACGAGCTCCGAAACTTCGGTGTCCGCGTCAGCATCGTCGAGCCCGGCAACTTCATGGCCGCCACCAACATCTACACCAACGCGAACATCGATGGCGTCCGCGACGAGCTCTGGGCGAACATGAACGACGAGCAGAAGAGTGTCTTCGAAAAGGACTTCAATAGCATGGTTGACATTGTTCGGTTCTCAAGGACAATAGGTTCGGCGGACACGTCGCCTGTGGTAGATTGTTTTCTCGACGCGGTCTTGAACGAGAGTCCGAGGGTAAGGTACGAACCGAAGGACTTATACTGGACGATCCGTACACTCATCTTGGCGCATTTTCCTGAAGAGATTTCAGATCTTATATTCTAATGTCGTTGTCGACCCCTATCGTCGAGTTCTACTTAGAAATTTGGATAGGATGTTTTGCTGCTGTTGCTGTTTCATTAAAAAGTACAAGATCAGAATGGAGGAGAAGGTAGAAGAAATTTTACAAAGGAAACGTCATGCTACGAGGAGAAGCAAATGTAGGAGATTCGTTGAACAGTTGAAGGCACAGTCTAGATAGAGGAAAACGAGCATAATATAGTAGAACATTTAGTAGAAAGAAGCAGCTATGAGAATAACCAACTCCGCTATAGAATATTTGTATAGTTCATTATATTGAGAGTGGTGAAGGGTTATATGTATACAAATAGACACGTTCGGTGATTTGTTAAAGATTTCATATCGCGTTTCAACTCAGAGGACTCCAATAATCAAAGTTGTTAATTGATTTGATGGCTTTACATTGCAAAGCTGGAGTACTCATTTCAAAGTGCTGCTAAAACTTTGAATACAATCAGGACGTTTGTGACTGTGTATATTCTCTCATGTTTCGTGTATATCATTTTTTATTTGCTATTAAAATGTCGCCTTGGGGAAATTTAAAAGCACCCTAATTTCTTCTACATGTTCAGTCGAAAAATTAACGATAAGGCTCATGGTGGGAGATCAAATGCGTGTGATATTGTGAACGTTTCATTCAGTCCCAGTCACACACAAAAAAGCACTAGGATTTGGTTTGATATATAAGTTACTAGTATGTATATTTGTCTTCAATTGAACGACGGGAGTAGTTCCGATATGCTCATAAGGGGATGTCCCCTGCAGTAGACCATCAGCCCCGGCCACGAGACCGACTATACCGGTCTGACGAACACTCAGTAAAGTTGTCAGAAGACCTGTGAAAGCCACACGGTCTCGTGAACCCCGAAATACTTATTCAGAAGGCCCGTCGGTCTTGTTGACAGTCGCGACGGTCTCGTAGACTGTCGGTCAGTTTCGTGAGCTGTGGCCGTCGATAAGCGTTCATTTAGCGTAAGAGAGTAGTAGATATAAACTTCGAGTAGGTAGACGTTTTAGATGACAACTACAGTCTTCCAGTTATTCATTAAGTCTATCTCTGCAAATGTATCAGTCGGTGTGTATCAATATTTGGTCCCTGTTTTCCTGTATCTACCTCTATACTAGTGAACTAGGCATCCATTGTACAAATTATGTCTTTACTTACATCCATTATTGAATCAAATATTTACCGGTATATTAAAGATTTGTGCGTCTTTCCCAATGTCTTGTAATTAATTCTTCTTCTTGGTTTTGAAATATCATGTCATTTATAATTTAAAAAGATATATTCCTTACTCTATGTATCCTGTTCACATTTCTGTTCTCGGCTTAGTGCATCCGCTGAACATGCTCAATGTTATGATTCTTTAATTGTGTAGGTTCTAAAGAGAAAGTGAAATAGACGCATTGTGTATGAATCTATCTTTAGTTGATTGAAAACTCGTATAGTATAAAGTCTCAAGTAAAGTGGTTCACATTTTGTTTGTAAAAGGTACATTTATTTGTATGTTTTTCCTGAAACACACGTAGCAAAAACCACACAATTGATTTGAAGTGACTGATTTCTCATTTTCAATCTTTTTCTTTCATTTTTTTGCTTTTTGTTTATTGTTTTATGTCAATAGCTCTGGTGGAAAATCAATAAGCTGAACATTGATAAAAAGCAAAAGCCTAAGAAATGTGAATACAATTTATATCAGAACGCACCTTAATTAAGAGTAGATGACATTGCTTTCTGTTCATAACATACAAGATCACAAACACTTAAACCTCGAGTAGAACAGTTTATTCACATGACATGATCGAAATGTTTAAACATATGATATCCCAATTTATGACGAATCTCATCAAATTATCTACACTTGACGTGACAAGGAAATGCATCAAAAGACCAAACTATTAAAATATTTGCTTATTCACTATATCGTATTCTGCGTGAATGTTTGTGACATGTTCTCTTTTCATATAACTTGAATAATAGATATTGTTGTATTCGATTTATATGACGCTGTACAGACAACTATTTGAAATAATTATACCTCTTGACGTAAATTATATACTATATCTTATGTAAATAGTTTTTCATATGATTCTTTATGACTTTCTGTATTCAGCGGGGTTTCGAATTGTATATCTATCAAACCAAAAAATACTTCCTTATAAAGTAAATATGTATTTGCTATTGTGTCATGAATGATTAAATAAAACACGGTCGCAGAGACTTTCATGTAATCAAATTAAGGGCGATTTCAGAATTCTATTGTATTGTCGGCCTACAGAAGTAATTTTCTGATTACGTAATGTGTAATTTTGATTTCCGCACGCTTCAAAAGGTGATAAACAATATTCCTCAGGTTGATTTCTTGAAAGCATTTGCGATCGTGTTATAAGTGGGTTTTTTATATATAAATATATATATATACAGTGTATATCTGTCATCGCGAAATTTCGTGACTGAACTTATTCGAGTCGAGTCGAGTGGTTTAAGCACTTGACTTGAAATTCAAAGGTTGTGGTTCGAACCCCGACACGGCACTAATGTCCTTTGGCAAGGCATTAATCTTCATTTGCCACACTCGACCTAGGTTAGGTAAGTGGGTACCTGGCAGGAATTAATTCTTTGAAATGCTGGAGCGCTGTAATGGCAGCTAGGCTAAAGCCGGGGTAATAATAAATGCTCCTTGGAATAGAATTTCTAGATAGACCGCGCTATTATATAGAAATGCCTGTTATTATTATTATCATTTCTCTGTACTCTCAAAATTGCTTGGGTAAAATATACGCACACAACTATAATTTCATAATTTAAAAGGGATTTTATTCATCTGTAATAATTGGTAGCGAAACTGTCTTGATTGCGTGACACTTTACACGCTTCACCTTCACGCCAATATTGGGGTTATAATTATACTAAAAACCTTCTATCCAAAAGCGAATAACTTGTTCATTCATGATTAAAATGTAAGTCATTCTCATCCGTTATGAAGATGAGGTGTTCAAATTCTACATAAATTATTGATCGAATTAAAAGGGGGAATAGGGCTTCATGTACATACCCTCGAAATGTAAGACAACTTTGTAGATATAGACTTTTGCAATTATTCTGCATTTTCGAAAAATAGATTGTAGTATACACTATACTTGTCTGATAACAATAATAATCATGACAATAATAATAATATTATTAATAATTATGGTGACGATGATTAAAATAATCATTGTAATAATGGTATTCCAGGTTTATTTAGCGTTTAGTTATAGTACATCGGAAATGTTTGTAAAGTTTAAGTGCGTTACAATTATTTTTAGTTTGCCCAATTATGAAGATATTATGTCTTAGGTTTATCAAACTTTCGGAAGAATGTAACGTTAGTTTTCAGTTTCAGTTTTTTATTTTCATTTCCAACAGAACAATCAATAAAGGCAATTATTACAGAAATTAAATGAAGGGAATCAATGTAAATTAATATGATGCATTTTTCAAAATCATTAATCGAATTACAAAAGAAAATCTATTCATTTGCTGTAAAATATGTATGCTTTTTTTAAAGGAAAAACTGGAAATAGAGGGATACACTGAGAAGCAGTTATCTTAATTTTAATTTGATTTGATTTGATTTAGTTTGATATGATTCGTTTAAGTATCAAATGGGTTTTTACTTTTATTGGTGAAGGAATATCTTTTCCTATATCCGCGCTTTCTGATCTAAGAAGTTTCAAATGATATATGATAGCGTCTATCTAGAGTAGCTTTAAAGTAAGTATGATAACTTTGGGTGTCTTTTGAAGAGCTCTTGAATTAAAGGTGAGGAAGATTGTTTTCAGTTTGGGCAATTGTCAGGGAAAATACAACAAATATA
The DNA here is from genome assembly GCA_035222895.1 of Strongylocentrotus droebachiensis. NCBI lineage: Eukaryota > Metazoa > Echinodermata > Echinoidea > Camarodonta > Strongylocentrotidae > Strongylocentrotus > Strongylocentrotus droebachiensis. The sequence goes on from JAVYIG010005157.1 coordinate 95,415, forward strand.
ATTATATTCACATGACTTTGTTTTTGACATTGTTTTACACAGCAACTATTTCATCTAAACTTCAGACATTGACTCTAATTTGACACTTTTCAATTCAATTCCATTTAAATAATCTTATTTCCATAACTCAATCAAAATATAAGTAAATGCTTTCATAAAATTAATATAAAAGACATATGGAATATAACGTAGAAAATGAAAGTTATTTGTAATTATACAATCTTAAATGTCGACAAGTAATCGAAGCATTTTAGGATACAATATATAAATTATATTATAAATAAAGTCGAACTCTAAAGGAAAAGAGAAATCCTCTAAAAAGCAGAGCTTGTATTTGTGTAAAAAAACCATTGCATGTACATTACAAAATATTAGCACGGTATAGAGTTTTTCTAAAAAACCTTGCACTGCACACGACATTGTTCAACTAATATAGGGCTTGTAAAGATCAGTTCAGCGAGAAAAATGATAAAGATTATAAAATTCACTTTGATAATAATGCTAACCCGAACTATATTTTAGCTTAAAGATTTCATACATTAATGCTCCCCCTCAGAAATACACGTATCGCACTTTCGGGATTGAAATGACAAAGCCCTTCTGAATCCAATTCAAATGTAAATAATATGATAAATACAAGTAATTATGCATTGGTGTTTTATATCATGATTGTGTTCATTTGCAATGAAAATGTAAAATAAATCAAAGAAATTATTTTCAAATCAGTTTGTGAAGTGTATTCATTGAAAACTGAGAGCACCAAATACGTAGCAAAACGCTTTGGGCACCTGCCAGTGGGTGGATACGAGTGCTTTACAAGCAATCAGCAAATTATAGTAATTTTCATTCCGACCCCTCATCCTATCTACAGGGGGCACGTTCCCTCCTAATCGAATGACGAAAATAGAAGATAAAAAACCCTCCCCATCAAAAGAGGTGAAGAGAGAGAGAGAGAGAGAGAGAAAGTGAGAGAAAGGAGAAAAATAAAGAAAAGTGAAATTGTAACGTTATAGAGAAAGCATTATACAGTGCCTCCCAGAAAAAACGAAACCGAGAATTATCGATGTTGTATCATAACTGAATCACAATTATGATTAATAAATGACACATATTTGTAAAGCTTAGATCCTCCTCTTCCATTTGATGCAACTCATATGATACATAATTCACGCACAACTGATTATAACAATTCGAAGAGAGGAAACCAAAATGTCATTTGGCGGCCAGTATCTGAATTTCAAGGCGAAAATCACATTTCTAGAAAGTTCAATTTCTGTCCTTTTGTATGACACCTCAATCAAGAAAAATAAGCCAGGAATAACAAAGTTCTGTTTGTTTAAAGTAATGCTTGCATTTCCATAATTTGATTAAACCAACTCGTTTACACTGGCTGCCTGCCGTAGCAACAAACAGAGTTGACAAAAGACTTAAAGGGCCCATGACATCGAAATACAAGTGAAATCCTGTTGGTGTGCAGTCCTGCATACATCTCATATTTTGATATGTAAACTTCTGAATTATTTTGTTTCATAGATTTTAAAATATTTTTTGAAATATTTGTTTTTCAAACTTGCTAAGCTCCACCCCAAAAACCTCCAGATCTCATTCCCATTGTGACATCATCTGTCAGTCATCAATGAGCTAACTTAAGAAAGTGGTATGTATCTTTGCCGAAGTCGACTACCTGTTACAATACGTAATACAATAGCAACATACAAGTTGCTATGTCAGACATGCTGTAGCATCACCAGGAAGACAAAGGCAATGATGTTGTATTGTACATATGTATGGAAGCATGCAATTCTATTATGAACGTGTGCTAAGCTTGGGGAAATTACATACCATTGTCTATTCTAGAATATTAATTTAGTCTGACATGTCTGACAAAGCAACTTATATGTTGCTATTGTTTGTGGTATTGTAACAGGTGGCCAACTTTGGTAAAGTTACATGCCACTTTCTCAAGTTAGTTTCTTTTGCGCAGGCACTTTGTTTATTATTCAAGGCTCAGTTCTGTTTTTTTGTTATGGCTGACTGGCGGCGGTCGTTATGAGATCAACGTTTGGAAGCATGTTTGGAATGTCATTATGATACTTTTGACAGAGTCAGGTACATGAATGTATTATGGTACCGATCAGTGTCCATTTGTAGTATTTCCATGCCATGACTAATGCTTACAAATTGTCTGGGCCCTTTTCATCATTAGACTTGTGCCTTTCAATTGTCATATTCTTTTCTTCTTGTTTGCCATTCTTTAGTACTGTATGCCTGCATAATGTGACTATATTTTGAAACTGTTCATGCATGATCACTACCAAGTATGTAGTAGTTTGAAGTTGGACGATGTGCAACTCAGCACCCTCTTGAATGCATCTGAAGCACAAATTAGGAGTAGATATTAATGAATTAATCTTCTTCCGACAAGGTCTTCATTACTAAGGAGTCATACTACGAAGGATAGAATATCAGCTGACGTCTAGCTTGGGTGAGATTGTATTGTGTGTCGCTTTGATGGAGTATGAACTATGTCATATTTTAAACACGGAAGTGTAAAAGAGAGAAACGATAGTATGTGGGTAGGCTATGTATTAGGATGGATTATTCACTTGTGAGAAGAATTGTATTTACCTGCGGTACAACGGTATAGCAGGAAAATGTTTTAAATGCGGATCCTTTTAATGATTACGTAATAGCGGAGTGGCTAGACGCCACGCGCCCCCGAGGCGGGATGGTTTGAATAACTAAGGGCGTGTTTATGCTTAACTTTTTCTGGCCAGAATCAGGCATCTGTTACGCGTTTAGTTTAAAACACGGTTGGGTCCATGCTCACTTTTGTAGAATCACCGAAAAACGGCGATCACGATCGCCGATCGTATTAACTCACAAAAAGATGCGTTTACAATTTGAAAGCGGACAAAATATACAGTTCCTCAGGAAAACAAAGGAACATCCCTTCACTGCTATTATGTAAAAATGTGTAGAACAGGTGAATATGCATGTGACATCTGTTCTACACATTTTTACATAATAGCAGTGAAGGGCTGTCCCTTTGTCTACCTGAGGAACTGTATATTTTGTCCGCTTTCATTGTCTGTCATGTTCATAGTGGTAGCATGCACAGTGAAGGTTTGCGAATCCAGCTGGAAGACCAATTAAGGCCACACAGGGAGAATTGCCTGGAGGAGCCTGAAAAGTGAGCATAAACAGTACACCGTGGAACTGCGATAACGATGAGCGTTTACGATGAGCGTTACAAATCGCTCATTCTGCCTTCAAAATTTAAGCTTAAACGCACCCTTAGGCAGGTGGAAATGGTGTAGTAGCCTTTCTAGCTTTGTCAGACACTATACACGACACAAATTTCAATTGAAAATTATAATAAAGAACAATAGTCATTTCAATTGAAAATTGGTGATATAGGTATAGGGACTCAAATAAATGGGACGATTTGCCATCAGGTTGTTCCTGAGGATTTGCCTTATTTAGTTTATCTTTGGGTTTTTTCAACCAAGGGAATCGGTCCGGGCGTAGGGCAAAAAGGCTTAAAAACTGAAATTATTATATGTTAAAAACATTTATTAGAAAGCATTATGTAACAAGATTGTTCAAGATTGGTCAAGAAGATACAACTCAAATAGAAGCTGGCTTGGTCGGTCTGGCAGGCTTTCCCATAAATATTGATATTGATGTAATCTGTGAGTCATTAGTATGCATAGTATTCAATGAGTAATAAAGGATGAGAATATACTTGTTAAGAGTCAAACAGGAGGAAAAAAGCCCGGAAAAAAGCAAGATCATTCGCATCCCGTGACTAATGCTGAAAGAATCTTCTGGGCCCTATATTCATTAGACTTGTTATCAATTACAAGTGCCAAAATACTGTAACAATTTTGCTCACACTCAATTGACAAATGCAAGGATTTCAGTAGCATAAACTATTATCAGATATTCTACTTTGTCACTGATAAGACTTTTTATGAAACAGGGACGCAGTGGAAGCCTGCTGTTGTTCACATTCATATCATGTTCTTTACAAAGTGCAACGGTGCCTAGCAATTGTCAGATTCTTTTCTTCTTGCTTGCTATTCTTTTGCACTGTATGCCTGCATACTGTGAGTTGTATTTGCAAACTTTACATGCACATCATGATATCACTGCCAAATGGGCAGTAGTTTGAATTTGGTTGATATGCAACTCAGCGCCGTCTTGATTGCGTCTGAAGCACAAATTAGGAGTAGATATTGAAGAATTAATCTTCTTCCGACAAAGTTTTCATTATCGAATGAGTCTCTACGTTGTCAACCTTCTTTATAAATTCATATTTAATACGAAGGTTAGAAAAGCAGTTGATTTCTAGCTTGGGTGAGATTAGGGGCGGATTCAGCCAGCGGCGAGGGCGGAGACCGAAGGGGGGGGGGGGGAGGCAATTCGTGAGAAAATATTTAGCGGCGACTTAGCCGGCGAATAAGCGGGGGGGGGGGGGGGGATGGTAATGAGCACTTTTTTTCTCAAGGGGGTAGTGAGCATTATTTTTGTTTTACTCAACACCCCCTTCCCCCCTCCCCCTTTGAACAACAACACAAAAATGAGAAAATTGTAGTTTTGTTTTTGTTTTGCCAGGGGTGGGGCCCGGTTAAACTAGGGTCAAAATTTAAATATATTCCAATCGTGTCGATATGCATATCAAATTACTCGTCTAGTCATGAGGATTTTAAAAATGTATAGTTTGATATACCTCAAACCTTAAATGTGGGCGCTACGATAAAAAAAAAATGTTGGAAGGTCAACGCACTTTTAAGTGGTGGTCAAATTCATCAACACAGTTAACATTGTCCGATTCTAATGATTTTAGTGTCTAATAATATGTTTTCTGGCATGGCAAATTCAAATATACAACTCTCAAAAGTAAAGAAGCTTACCTTGACCATGAACATTCAAACTGGCTGCCAGAAGAGCTACTGAGAGACTTGAATCAGGATCATTGGTTAACAATAACACAGTTATTTCGAAACGCATTGTTTAATGATGCTAATCCTGCTTTAGTGCCCAGTTCGGTGTCATATCCATCAGAATCAGAGTCAGAATCACTGTTACAATCACTAGCATTTAAATCTCTGTCACAGTCTTCGGTGCAGTTTGGCTGTGAATACCATATTGGCAAACATTTGCCCTCTCTCAAACTCCAACCATGCTTAAGGGGAGATAACGGAGCATCAGGATTTTATAGATCCTAACATGGTGAATGCCTGATAGTTGGCCTGTTTTTCTTTCAAATTAGGTGAATTTGTACCATGAGGAATCCTGAGAGTCGGTTTCCTTATCATTCATCCCACCTTTTAGCCCGAGCTTCTACAAGTGTCTTGCTTGATTTATCCTTGTATATGTATTTGATCGTATGCTCTATCATTGGAAATCATGCACGGAACATGAACATGTCTGGGAAATATGTCTTTAATTTGATACAACTGGAACAATACAAGTATAAGGACAATTTTTAAAAGTTATAGTCCAAATTCCTTTTTACTGCGAGAACTGGAGAATATCTTTAAAAGTTGTAATGAATCAAAGTTAATTTGACATTTTGCTGTATGGTAAAAATGTAATGAGTTTGTTATATACTAACACTACTATTAGTACTACTACCAGAACTACTACTAAAACTGCTAATGTTACTACTACTACTACTACTACTACTGCTTCTACTACTACTACTACTACTACTACTACTACTACTAATAGTACTACTACTACTACTACTACTACTACTGCTACTACTACTTCTACTACTACAATTAATGATAATAATAAGAATGATTTATAATGATAATAATGATGATGATAATAGGGATGAGGAAAATATCAATTACAAAAATACAAATTATTTAGTGGTCTTCATGAAATTAGGGATGAATCCTTAAACTGAATTGATGACAATCTCGCTTGGGGTAGGACAACATCAAGATGTTCGGCCAAGAACCCCTTTGCCCGTCTGCGAGTAGTCTAGTTCTGGACCCTATATGATTTTTGTTATTCGCCGACTATAAACGTTAAGCCGATTGATGGCGCGATCCTTATTGGCTGCGATATCCCCACTAACTGCAGTGGGGATATCGCAGCCAATAAGGATCGCGCCATCAATCGGCTTAACGTTTATAGTCGGCGAATAACATAGGGTCCAGAACTAGACTAGTTTGCGAGTGGATACGTCGCCGGACTATCGATCACAAGGTCCGAGGTTCGAGTCCCGCTGCGGCACTAATGTCCTTTGGCAAGACATTGATCTACATTTGCCACACTCAACCCAGGTGATGTAAATGGGTACCTGGCAGGAATTAATTCCTTGAAATGCTGGAACGTTGTATAAACGGCAGCTAGGCTAAAGCCGGGGTAATAATAAGGCGCCTCGAAATAGAATTATCTAGATAGACGGCGCTATAGAAATGCCTATTATTATTATTACAGGAATTAAACAATGAAATGCATTATTACCTGCATGGCATGTATGTTCGCAGTCACTTTGACGATGGGAGGGCCAATCAGAAGACAAGCCTCTCAGTCAGGTATGTTGATTTATTTAATGCATGTTTTACAATATATAAGAAAGATTCTAATATGACCATTGCTGGTAGGAGCCTGAGTAAATACATATGAATTCAAGCCCACTCTTTCTCTCTCTCTCTCTCTCCCCCTCTCTGTCTCTGTCTCTCTCTCTCTCTTTATACAGTGCGTCCCAGAAAAAAACGAAACCGAAAATTATCGATGTTTTATCATAAATTAATCACAATGATAATTTATAAATGACACATGTTTGTAAACCTTAGATCCTCTTCTTTCATTTGATGCAACTTATATGATGCATATATCACGCATGAGTGATTAAAATCAATTTGAAGAGAGTGAATAAAAAAATTATCTGGTGGACGGTATCTGAATTTCAAAGGGAAAATCACATTTCTAGAAAGTTCAGTTTCTGACCTTTCATATGACACCTCAATCAGGAAAAATGAGCTAGGAATAACAAAGTTCTGTTTATTTTAAGTAGTGCATGTATTTCCATAATTTGATTAAACGAATTCGTTTTCACTGGCTGCCTGCCGTAGCAACAAGCAGAATTGACAAAAGACTTCACCCCGTTTCGATGACAACCAGCCATGCATGAATTATTTCGTCTATGGCTGGTCTTCAACGAAACGAACATTGATAATGCCTACAAATCAAATATAACTACTACCGTTATATTATGTATATTAGCCTCTAAGTTCTCAAAATAAAAAAGCGATAAATTCATGATTATTTTTTATGATTTATCCTTAGACCAAGAGGTAGGACTTTCCACCACTTCTCCAGGTGTTCCCTTTAGAGCTTCTACGACGATACCACCGCAACCTGCTCGAGACAAAATCAAATTCTTCATCTTTTTGATATTTATCCCCATCATCCTTATCTTGTGTCTTGTTTACAAGTACTGGGAAGGTAAGCATATCCGTTCTTATACCTTCTCAAAGACTATTTACATTGAATAATTATGATCAGATATTCTGAGCCTTGTGGGATTGCACCGTGGTATGAATGTTTCTCTCAGGATTTTGGAAATCAAAATCTAAAGTCGTATCAATTTTTTTTCTAAGAAAATAAATGGAAAATATGATACTGAAAGATTATTACTTTCTCAAAATTTAAGTTTACACTGTCGCTCTTAAAGTTGGAATATTTTTTTAACCCCAATTTATGGAATTATTTTGACGATGATTTATTCCTAATAGATCTAGATAATAGTATACATTCTCAGATTTTATTGAATAATAATTTGCCAGTGTTTGTTTTGCGTGACTGCTATTAAAAGCATGTGTATGCTAATATGCTTATCAACTAGGGGACCTACGCCCTTAAGTCATAAATGACAGGAATGAGGTTTAATGCCCCACAAAGAGCACTAATATAGCACATCGACACGGTTTTGATCCCGGGGCCTCACATTTACGAGGTCATTGCTTTGCCACTGAACCATGACTGTACGCAGCGGGGGCTAGGGTAGGGGGCAGTTCCCACAAATAAAAAAGAAAATACAATAAATTATCAATAATTCATTGAATCCCCCCCCCCCCCCCGGTTCCCAACAGAAAAAAATATTCATATTAATATGTGCCCATGCCTTGAGCCATAATGCATGGCCGTACAGAGGATTTCTTTATGTTGGGGACCGGGGTAAAATGCAATGAATAAGTGATAATTTTAGAATTTTAGAAATGATAACAACGTTTAATACATGTACATGTATGTAAACATAGTGAGCTGAATTTTTACCAAAGTCCACATTTTATCTTTTTGTTTTTCTTCTTTATTTATTTTATCTCATTTTATTTTATTATATTTTATTATACTTTGTTAATACCATGATTATTTGTTTTATATTTATTTGTTTATTATCTTATTAATCTATTTTTTTAAAATTTGTTTATTTATTTATTTATTTTATATTTTATGTATTTATTATTATTAAAATGTGAAGAGGAAATAGAGGAATTTTACAAGCTACTACAATCAAAGATAGAGAAAGCTCCAAGAAAAGACATTCTTATAGTAATGGGTGACCTAAATGCGAAGGTAGGATCAGACTTCAAGCAATGGAACCAGGTTATAGGTCAATATGGACTTGGGGAGGCCAATCCCAGGGGAGAAAAGCTTCTTAATTTATGTGGAGCAAACGACCTGATCATCACTAACACGCTCTACAAACAAAGCAAAGGAAGCCGCCAGTGGACGTGGGAATCACCAGACCAAAACACCCATAATAAAATTGATTTTATTATGATAAATTTTTGAAAAACTCAATTAGTAATGCAAGAAGCTTTCCAAGTGCTGATGTAGGATCAGACCATCAGTTAATTATAACCAACCTACGTCTTAAACTCAAAGCAAAACCTAGACCACAGTACCTGAAGCGGTATGATGTCTTAAGACTCAAAGACACCAAAACCAGAACAGATTATAAAATAGGTGGACAGTTTGGCCCTCTGCTGGGGGAAGATGACACAGATGTGGAAAAACCTATGGAACGAAGTAAAAACAGCCTTTAAAGGTACTATGTCCCTTTTGCAGCCAACCTCAAATTCTGTAGAACTTTGCAGGAATTATGAATATGTCATGTATGTCCTATCTGTGAAATTTAAACGTTAGCAGTGTCCTCATATTCAAATTATGCAAGGAAACCCGTTTACTTGCTAGACTTCACTGTCAGACACTATTGAGTGACTGACTGGCTTTTTTTCTTCTTTGGTAATAACATACATGAAAAGAGTTGTAAAGGGTACATGAGTATTTGTCTACATCAATAACCCACTTCTTGTGATGGCCAAGATTAAACTAATTGAATCTTTGCGCAGCATAAAACGTATGACCATTCGGTACAATTGTCTGAAAATCAAGACTATTACTTTTGGGCTCTATAGCCCTAAAGTCGATTTGACAACTAATAGTCGTTATTTTCCCACTTGAAGACATTTTCAAGCCCCACCTTTTTTAGGGAAGTTCTAAATTAGTATTATCTTTCAAATGCAGTTGGAATTTAACTTTTTCATTTTTTGGGCCTGCAAATGGGACATAGTACCTTTAATGAAACCTCACAGAGAGTATTAGGATATAAAAAATCGAAACAACAAGAACCCTGGATAAGTGAGGAAGTCCTCCGACTGAGTGATGAGAGAAAGGAAGCGAAACAACACAAACAAAGAGACCCAAACAAAAGACCGAGATACAACCTCCTTAACAGAGATACGAAGGAAAACAAAAGGCTGCAAAGACAAATGGATACAGGATCTATGCAAAAAAGTGGAAACCTCACGTCAGGCTACCAAATCCAAGGCAGTCTACACAACGATCAAACAAATCACCAAGAAATCTAACATCAGAATGCAGGCAGTGAAAAGAAAAAATGGAGAAATTCTTACCGAGATGAAAGACGTTAAAGAGAGATGGAAAGAAAGCTTTGAGGAACTGTACAATAACCAGAACCAAACAAATGGAGAAGCCACTAACATACCTCAGATGGCCAGCCTCGATCCAGTTCCAGACATTCTTCGAGATGAAGTAGAGCTCGCTGTCCGGAAACTCGCAGAAGAGAAAGCACCTGGATTTGACAGTATCTCAGGAGAGGAACTCAAAGCTGCTGGGTCAACAGGTATCACCATACTCCACAAATTGTGCGACAAAATATGGCGGGAAGAAACTTTTCCGGCTGACTGGGGAAAAGCCATAATAACACCAATCTACAAGAAAAAAGACAAAGTCAATTGAGGAAACTACAGGGGTATTAGCCTGCTAAGCCATGCAGGGAAAGTGTTCAGTATCATCCTCCAGCAAAGGATCATGAAGAAAACAGAAGAAGTGCTGTCTGAAGCACAAGCTGGATTCCGAGCAGGACGTTCCACTATGGATCAATTGTTCACCCTCAGACAAATAATGGAAAAGCGCCCTGAAAAAAATCAAAGTCTCCTATGCTGCTTCATAGATTACGAACAGGCATTCGACTCAGTCTGGCAGGAAGGTATGTGGAAAGCAATGAACTTCTTTGGATATTCGTCAAAATATATACACCTACTTCAAGTACTCTACCAGCAATCAAGCAGTGCAGTCAGGGTGAATGGTGAACTGACCGACTGGTTTAAAACTACAGTTGGGGTACGCCAAGGATGTGCCCTGTCCCCACAACTTTTTAACATCCTACTCGAAACTGTGATGCTTTACGCAATACACGACACCAATATTGGCGTATGAGTACAGGGACAGCTGATCAACAACCTGAGATTTGCAGATGACATTGTCCTTATAGCTGACAATGATAGAGACATCCAAACAAAAGTTGACCTAGTACATCAGAGCAGCTCAAACTTTGGATTGAAAATAACCATTACCAAAACAGAAGTACAAGCCATAAGCAAAAAGCCTCAACTATTGAATATAAACATTGGAGGAGAACAGCTAAAACAAGTAGATAGTCCACGTACCTGGGAAAAACAATTAGCCAGAGTCTGCAGACAGGATCCTGCTCGGAAGACGTACAGCACCGCATTGGGAAGGCAATAGGAGCATTCCAAGCACTCAAGAAAAACTGGGCATCAAAAGGTAAACGCTGCTCAACAAAGGTAGAACTGTACAAAGTCCTGGTGTTGTCTATTCTGTTATATGGTGCAGAAACATGGACATTAAAGAAGTTCGATGAAAATAGACTTCAAACTTTGAGATGGCATGCCTCAGGAGAATCATGGGTGTGACCAGATTTGACAGGCTAAGAAACACACACATATTATGAACAAAACTTAACATGGAAGAAACCATCATCGACAGGGTTGCCACAAAAAGACTTAGATACGTTGGACATATCAACCGAATGAATCCAAAAAGATTCCCCCACATCCTTCTCAACGGAAATGTACATGGCAAACGCCCAAGGGGAAGACCAGCTAAGAGATGGACAGACTGCATCAAGGCGGACTGCAACAACAGACAACTTGACTCCCTGACTAAAGCCACTAGGCTAACCGAAGATAGGAAGGTGTGGCATGCCGTTGTGAAACAGAAACCTTCATACATCCCAGTGATGGTGTGGACGGCTTTAGTAAAAAAATAAGTCAATTAATATTATTATTATTAATATATATGTATATATATATTTTTTTTGGAGGGGGTTCTGTATTTTGAGGGACGGTTTGGCTTGTTTACACAATTAGAGGGGATGGGGAGGGGGTATATCGAGGAAATTACATGTGCTATGGACTTCATTCGAATTTTATTATTGTATTATTAATGAAGGGGGAAACAGACCTTTGGCATACGCAGGATACATCAGATCTGAATCAAATTTGCCAAACATTTTATCTTACTTTTGATTTGATTTGATTATTATTTACCAGCATTCATGTCACATAGATACAACAAAAAGATAAACGATATAAAGCATATAGATTTTTGGAAAAGGGAGTTTACCAAACTAAGCATGATGCTAATCGAGATCAATTACTTGATATAAAGTACAGGTGTTCAGTGTGTATATTATTTATTTAGTTCGCAGTTCACAAAAAATGAAATTAAACTGATCAATACGGCGAAATGTTCCATTTTCTTTAGGAATCAAGAATTTACCGGCAGGATGCGTCAGTGTCTTCAGAAGTCTGGTAAGGAAGTTTTATTCGTTAGTTTGTATAAAATGTCATGTAAAGGATAATAACATTTTTTTTAAATATTTGCCAAATGACTTAAATTTTCATTTTTCTTTGGATTTTGTTTGTTTGAGCCGAAATGAGACGATCAAGAAATGTAATCAAATATTGTGCAGATGTTGACCGGTAGGGTGTGTAGTATTTCAATTTTTGGACCGCCTCTTTGGATAGAGCGTCTCTTATCTTTCACCTCGTGCAAAATCTTACTATTGCACTCATGGCCATTCACTATTTGCATGTGGAGGGCTCCGTGCAAAGCAGTTTTTTCAAAACCGAATCGGACTACTCTCCACTGATTTATCAATTGTTATAAATAAAACATAGATGAAATAATAAATAAATCTAAAATGCTAATATACCCCCTTTGTCCAAAAATTAAAACCCTTGAACTAATTGGTATCAACGACTGTTTAAGATATTTTTTCAACCATTGATCTGAAGGGACTTCTCTTGATATTCCAGACATATTTACAGGAATGTGTAGAGATCAGTGGCTCTTGTTTTGTTTGTAATATCAAAAAGCTGTAATGAATGGAGTTACCGTCTCCGACGAAAGAATTTCCCGAGGGAAAAAGTTTTAAGATTAACTTGGCTTAACAAAAAGAAATGTAACCCTCTCCTGCCATCAAATCCAGCAACAGCTGTCCTTCTCAATACACAGTTCGCCTCTGGCATTCCAAATATCAAACAATGTTACGCAACGCCGTCTGCTTCCCTAAGTTCTCTATTCACTCGGTCGTAAAAATATGCAGGCATCGAGCTTAGAAGTCATGCGTGGCACCGCAAAATTTAGGTCATGATCAGTGAAGATGTACATCTATTTAGCTATAACATATCAAACACAAAATTCACAACATATGACCAATGCAACTTTCTATTGGTTATCAAAAGCTTTTTCCGTGCTCGGATAGCTCTACTGAAGACATAGCCAATTTTTTTCCAGCGAAATCGACCAAGAAAATCGTGAGTTAGAGCAAATGTAAGGTTTTTATCATCTAATTATTGAAATTTTCCGAAATTTGTACATAGCTAGGAAGGTAGTCCAAAGGTTTATCTTTCAGAAGTAAATGATATTGTGTTATATGTTTGCGCATTTGTTGGATGAGGGTTAGAAGTTGTCAATTCATCACCACTTTTAACGCAAGTACGGGCCGGCAACGCAAAAGCCGCCGTGCTCGATGGGCTGGGCTGTGAGTGGAAATTAGTGCTACTAGGAAGCTGTACGGTTTCGGAGGGGGATTAAGGGGAGAACGGCAGGGGAAACAAAATATGACGCGCCGTGCCACGGATGACTTCAAAGGGGCCTCTTTGACGGGATCTCCATTCATTAAAGCTTCCTGGTAATATAGAGCCCGAGAGTTGCAGGTAGTCACACGTTTTCACCATGAATTTTGTTTTGGAGTATGAGGCCATATGTTACATTTAAAAACCTCATGCATTTTGGTGGATGCTATCTAATGTATAACGTTTATGTTACATAGAAATTAGGAAAATGAATGAAATGCTTTTCTAAGGCGGAGATTGAGATTGGGAATTTAAAACAAAACTTTTCCTTGAATAACTCGTTGAAATCTCAAGGGTAGTGACAATAGTCGCGAGTCGCGTATTCGGGTAGTCGCGATATCGATAGCTTCAAAATGTAACGTCATGGTATACCCGATGTATCATTAAAAAACGTCGCTATTTTTTTTTATTCTCTTGGTGGGACTATTTTATGGGACCCAGTCCAGCTGTTCATAATGGCTCATCTGAAATGATGATACATCCCCTTTGTCCACAAATTAAAACCCTTGAACTAATTTGTATCAATGACTGTGTACAATACTTTTTCAACCATTGCATCATCTTTGATACAATCTGAAGCGACTTCCCTCGATATTCCAGACATATTTACAGGAATGTGTAGAGATCAGTGGTTCTTGATTTGGTTATAGTATAGAGCATTAGAGGGTAGCTAGTCACAAGTTTTCACCACGACTAATTCTGGCTTTGGAGAATGAGACTAGGCTACATTTAAAAACCGCTTACATTTTGGTGAATGATAGCATTTATTTTTTTTAGCTGGAAACTATAAAGTGGATTCTTCACGAAGATCTACAAAGATCTTTCAGATAAATTGGAACTTACCTCCGTAAATTTATTCAACGAGGTAGCCTTTTTCTTTTTTGTTATACAATATTGACAGTCATCGTATCCTTTCATTTATAGGCACCGATAAGTACTTCTACACAGTTGGGCCCTGATTCTTCTCATCATGAAATTAGAGACGAGGTAAATATCGATGTTACATAAGAAGAATTTCTAAATTTTGTTGTAAGTAGAGTGTGACCAAGAAACTGGAACATAATTTGGGGACTAACCCATGTTTTTAAGGGAGCCATGTATATTTTGTTTAAATTTTATAAAAAATACACCAAGGCTAGGCTACATTTGAAAACCGCTTGCATTTTGGTGAATGATAGCATTTATTTCTTTTAGCTGTAAACTAAAAGTGGATTCTTCACTAAGATCTACAAAGATCTTTCAGATGAATCGGAACTTAATACCTCTGTAAATTTGGTCAACGAGGTAGCCTCTTTTATATATGTTTTTAAATATTTGTTTATACTATTGACAATCATCGTATCCTTTCATTTATAGGCACCGATAAGTTCCTCTACACCGTTGGGCCCTGATTCTTCTCATCATGAAATTAGAGACGAGGTAAATATCGATGTTACATAAGAAGAATTTCTAAATTTTGTTGTAAGTAGAGTTGGACCAAAAAACTGGAACACAATTTTGGGACTAACCCATGTTTTTAAGGGAGTCATGTATATTTTGTTTTATAAAAAAATACACTATCAGTATTAAATAGTTACTACAACACCCACCGAATAGAATCCATATTTGTACCGAATCCTAAAAAGAGAGCACATAATATGTTTACATTTACATAGGCACCGATAAGTTCTTGTACACCGTTGGGCCCTGATCCTCCTCATCATGATATTAGAGACAGGCGCGGATCCAGGGGGGGCCGAGCGGGCCTTGGCCCCCCCCCCCCCGCAAAAAAAAAAAAAAAAAAAAAAGAGAGAGAGAAGAAAGGAAAAGAAGGGAAAGGGAAAGAGGAGAGAAGGGAAAGAAAGAAGAGGAAGAAAAAAAGAAAAGGGGGAAGAAGGAGATCGGGGGACCGACAGGGCCTTGCCTCCCAGGATGTTGACCTCCCCCCCCCCCCAATAAAAAAAAATAAGAGAGAAGGAAGGAAAGGGAAAGAAATGACATAATTTCCGATATTTTTCCCTACTTTTTAGTAAATACGTTTGTTAATATGTGTTTGTTGGAGAATGACAAATTACTAAATTTACAGCCAGGCAAGAAATATGATTCTTGAGATTCCTATATGTAAGGCCCGAGGTGGGGCGGGGATTGGTAGCCTCGAGCTCCCTCCCCCCCCCCCACTTTTTTGAAAGAGTATATTAAAGAGAAATAAAATAGAATGAGAGCAAGAAAGAAAGAATAGTTAACTGCCAGTGTTAAAAATTAATGAGGCATCTAAATATGCTCATCTGACCGTGATTAAATGCCTAAAAGCCCTAAACTCCCGGGGGCTCTGCCCCTGGATTCCACCTAGGACCCTACGGCCGGCCCTTAGATGCTCATCTGACGGTAATTTAATGCCTAAAACCCCTGATTTTTTGGGGCTCCGCCCCCTGGAACCCACGCCGAACAGGGGCGGATCTAGCTTTTTGCTAAGGGGGGGGTTTGACCAAAATAATGACGATGCGGAGCATCGTCCACGAGCCGCGAAGCGGCGAGCCGATTTTTTTTTGGGTGCTTATTTGAACCCCGTAAGTGATGTTTTCCTGGCATCTATTAACACACAGACATAGAAAGACAGAGGCAGACGTGTGTTTGTGGTGCTCCGTAAATTCCCATATTTTGTGCCTTTATAGTGCACTTTCTTTTGACTGTTATACATCTACGTCTTAGAAATTTTCCTGTGATTGTGGACATTTCACTCTTTTCGACGGTATGTGAACATTTTCCGAGATATATTCGTTTTTCGTCAATTTTAATCCAGTTTTTTAGCGAATTTATATTTCAAATTTGAACACTCTGCGTAGCATCAAAACAATTGTGCGCAAACATATTGCGCCATACTAGTTAAGTTACGCAAAGGACCAGCAGATACCAACGCAGCAACGTAACCATGGAAACTTTACCAACAAATTTACGTGGACTCCGCGTGAAGCAACTACGTGCTGAGTTACAGAAAAGAGGTATGCATACAAACGGAGTAAAGTCGATCCTTCTTGAAAGACTAGAAAATGCAGTAGGCCTAGACGAAATAAGGAACACTAATGCCGCTGGTGATGTAGATGAAGATATTGAAAAGCCAGATGATGTCTTCAATGATGACGCAGACTGCCGACAACTACTGCATAATGTACTGAGTGAAATGAAAGGCTTGAATAGTAGGCTAGATAATATCGAGAAGAAGTTCAACAATCTATTCGAACAGCATACTTCTACTTCTACTTCTACGACGATACTCAGCAGGATCCATAAGTCAGGATGTAGTGCAAGGGAGAAGGAGAAGGAGAAGGAGAAGGAGACGGAGAAGGAGAAGGAGAAGGAGCAAGGGAATCTGAGGGCACAACAACAAGTATCTAGGCCTACCACCAAATATTTCCCGACAATTGCTACGCATAACCGATTTGAAATACTATCCGAGATCACGGAATCAGACAACAGTGCCAAGAGTGTATCAATGCCAATTGAAGATCAACTTCGTGACTACAAGGCCAAGCACCTGAAGTTGTTCTCCAAAACCAACATCACCCATTCTGAAGTTATCTCTGATGACGCAACTGATGACAGCGACGCAACTGTTGACAACGACGCAACTGATGACAGCTCAGACCGATCTTTGTCAACACCTACTAGTACTACTTCTACTTCACCACCATACCATGAGCAGATGGAGGGATACCGCCACCGACATAATGTGATCCGCAACAAACGAGATGTAGTTGTGGTCGGTGATTCCATGATAAAACACATCGACGGAAGACATCT
This sequence comes from Strongylocentrotus droebachiensis, assembly GCA_035222895.1. Lineage (NCBI taxonomy): Eukaryota > Metazoa > Echinodermata > Echinoidea > Camarodonta > Strongylocentrotidae > Strongylocentrotus > Strongylocentrotus droebachiensis. The sequence continues at coordinate 112,691 of JAVYIG010005157.1, forward strand.
CTCCCGCAGCAAGAATGTGAGGTGCGTCTCTTTTCCCGGTGCAAAAGTGAGAGACATATTCACCTCTTCACCTTGCGAGTTTCTCAAGCCAGGGGGAGAACTGATCATCCACGCTGGCACCAACAACATCTCTGAGGGTGCTGGTGAAGTTTGCCACCAAATCACAGACCTCGGCAAGTCTGTTGCTGCCGAGGGGTTTAACGTCTCAGTCTCTACGATCATCCATCGCAGATCGTAGAGGGGAGAGTGAAGCGGACAAGAAGCGGGTTGATGAGATCAACTATCTGATGGAGTTGCAGATGGGGCCTCATCATCAACAATGATATCAGCGAGCAGCATCTCGGGCGTGATGGCGTTCACCTCAACAGAGCCGGTCAACGAATCTTGGCAGGCAACCTGAAACGCCCCATCAACAGTGCTGACCAACCGACAACACGAGGCCATGGCTGGACTCAACGGTCGTCCGATCAAGTTACAGGCAGTGAACCTGGAGCAAGGCGGCATCAAGCCATCTACCGAGAAAACCAGAGTCTTCATTCTGATGAGGAGAAAAGCAGCCCCGTAAAGTCCTACGCCGAATCTGTTTCTGGGAGATCTTTGGATTTCAGTGCAGTCGATCAGAGGTCACGACCGAAACCAGCCTTCAGACCATCCAAGGTGGACATGAAAGACTGGGCGAAATATCTTCAATTTGTAAGAAGGGTATTGAATTAAGTGAAAGTTTGACAAAATCTAGTGATGATCCGAAAATTATAGTTGACGGTCGAAAATATAAGTTCCCTTGTGGGAACTGTGATAAGCCAGTCAAATGTAATCAACACGGCCTTCTGTGTTCTTATTGTAAAAAATGGTTTCACACTAATTGTCAAGCTATCAGTTTTTCAGAGTACCGCAGGTTATATTATGAATGCCCTAATGAGAAGTGGAATTGTTTTACATGTTGTCTGCCATCTGTTTGTGACTCATTATTTAATGACGATTGTATAGAGATAGAAAGCCAAAACGAGGATAGACTAAAAGAAAACTATTTTAAGATAACGCGCGTTACACCTGAAAAGCAAGCGATAGCAAGAGTAATTCAGCCAAACCTCAGAGATGAAAACACTTCTCTTTATCAAGAATTTGAAGAAAAGTTTAAAGCTAAAGGTCTTCATTTTTTACACCTTAATGTGAGGTCTATTCTAAACAAGATATCGGAATTTAGAATTCTTTTTAAAAGAAAAAGGCTGTCTATTATTGCTTTCACTGAAACATGGTTAAACAATTCCATAAATGATGAAGAAATTGAAATAGACGGATATAAAATCATACGCCATGATCGATCCTCTGGCTCTGGAGGTGGTGTATGTTTCTATATCAGAAATGATATTGCATTTAATATTATGGATGCTATAAGTACTGGAGATACGGAATCCCTGTGGATAAATTTGCTTATACCAAGATCAAAACCAATTGTTGTTGGTGTTCTGTATCGACCTCCGAAAAACAATTTGTTTATCGAGAAATTGTCCAATATTCTTGATACATTAAAGAAGGATGACGAAATAATTCTTTTAGGAGACATGAATATTTGTCTTCTTCGCAAATCGCCACTGGCTAAAAAATATATTGACTTGTTGAGTCTTCATGGGTTTAGTCAACTCATTAAAGAGGCAACACGCGTTACACCTACATGTTCTTCTCTATTGGATCATGTTGGTTGTACCAAAGAAAATAAAATAAGTCAAAGTGGTGTCATTGATCTAGGTATTAGCGACCATTATTTTACTTTCTGTACACGGAAAAATGTTAGACTGGCTATAGGTCATCACAGGACTAATGATATCAGATCCATGAAAAAATATACAGAAGAGTCTTTCAATCTTCAACTATCTGTTGTTGATTGGTCACGAATAACTGACTGTACAGATGTAAATGAGGCATGGTCAATATTTCAACATGTTTTTATCTCAAATTTGAATATGATAGCGCCACTGAAACGGATAAGAATAAAACAAAGATCAGAAACTTGGGTGACTAAAGATATTCTTTCCCTAATTCAAGAGAGAAATATAGTAAACAAAAAATGGAGGAAAAGAGCAAAAGATGAGAAGCTCTATAAAAGATACAGAGTATTAAGAAATATGGTCCAAAGAGAGGTGAAAAAGGCTAAACTCGATTACTTACAAAACAAGATAGAAGAAAATAAACAAAATTCGAAAAAACTTTGGCAGAATCTAAAAAGCTTAGGATTGAAAAATAAGAAGCGAAAAGAACAAGAATCTGTCATTAAAATTGATGGGGAATTATGTCATGATAAGATGGCCATCGCTGATGAATTCAATTCTCATTTCACAAATGTGGCTGCCAAATTAGTAGACAAACTCCCCCCTTCCAAAGACTTTTTCAGCGCAGACAATGATTGTATTCGTGACTTTTACGAAAGAAAAGGTGTACGTGAAAACAGCTTCGAGTTATTACCAATCAGTGAACAATTTGTTTTCAAAGAGTTACGTAAGTTGAATGTATCAAAAAGTACTGGGTTAGACTTGATTCCAGCTAAATTTCTAAAAGATGGTGCGAAGGTTTTATTTAAGCCTCTAAGTTACTTAATGAACCTATCTATCTTGACGAGTACTTTTCCAGAAGATATGAAAATAGCAAAAGTGACTCCACTTTATAAAAAGAAAGATAAAACTGATGTTAGCAACTATAGACCTATTAGTGTTTTAAGCGTAGCATCAAAGATTCTAGAAAAATCGGTCTGTGTTCAAATTGAAAGATACTTCAAAGAAAATGATATAATTTATGAATTTCAATCTGGTTTTCGACATGATTATTCGACTGAAACATGTCTAATTCATTTGACTGATTATTTGAGGAGAGAAACTTCCCAAGGGCGCTTTGTTGGTATGGTGCTCCTTGATCTGCAAAAAGCTTTTGATACAGTTAATCATTGCGTCTTATTGAAGAAGTTACAACTAATGGGTTTTGATAAGGCAAGTTTAGATTGGTTCAGATCCTACTTATCTAATCGGCACCAAGTAGTGGCCATTCATGATATTCGTTCCAAACTAATGCCTATAACATGCGGTGTTCCTCAGGGAAGTATTTTAGGCCCAATTCTATTTTCAAGTTATATAAATGATATGTGTACTTGTATAAAAGACTTCAAACTATTATTGTACGCAGATGACAGCGTACTACTCTATTCAAATCCTGATCCTAAATATATTGAGGAAAAGCTCAGTGAACAGCTGTCTACGTGTGTCGATTGGATGACTGATAATAAGCTTTCTTTACACTTGGGAAAAACAGAAAGCATTTTATTTTGTTCTAAAAGTAGTTCTAAAAAGTCATTTGAATTCAAAGTGAGACACAATAATCAAGCAATCAAGAGAAAAGAGTCTGTGAAGTATTTAGGCATTGAGTTGGCTAGCGCAATTTCATTTTCATCTTTAGTAGAATCAGTTGTAAAAAAAGCAAATTCTCGTCTGAAATTTTTGTACAGATATCAAAGTTGTATGGATTTAAAAGCAAGACGTACACTCTGTTTTGCTCTTATTCAATGTTTATTTGACTATGCTAACCCTGCATGGTACAGTAACATAAACAAGTCAGATCAAAAGAAGTTGAAGATTATACAGAACAAAATGGTGAGATTTATCAACTGTTCTGGTCCAAGAACTCATGTTGGCTATAGCGAACTTTCTAAAGCTGGTTTTCTTGAAGTCGACCAAAGATCAAAACAACTCGCATTGCATCACGTGCATAAAATATATCATACTAGGTCGAATCATTATATTCGATCCAACTTCGATCTTGTTACTGACGTACATGATTATAATACAAGAAATAGACGATTCAACTTTAACTTACCAGAAAGAGTAGGTAGTATTGGAAATTCGTTTTATTACAATGCCATAAAACATTGGAATTCCCTTCCCAATGGTGTAAAAGAAATAGGAAACTATGATCATTTTAAGAGGAAATTAAAGGAATACCTAATACTTGACAGTCAGAGAAGAGAAGTGAATGACATGTTATATGATTGAAATTGTTATTCTTCTGTCGGTTCATACTTTTTCATGTTGTATATACTTATGTTTTCGTACGTTATAGAAATTCTACAAATTCATCATTATTTTCCTCTTCTTCCTTCTCCTCTTTTTCTTCTTCTCCTTCTTCTTTTTCTTCTTGTACTTAATATCATTTCTATCATCAGTTTAATGTTGTTATTATTATCTTTAATAAGTAGTTCTTTTAATTTTCTTATCTGTCTGTAAATATTACTATTTTAATTTATTAATTGTATACATGTCTGTAAGGGACCCCACTGGAAATAAGCTCTCGAGCTTTCGTGGGTTATCCTGTTCAAGCTGACTTATTTTTGATCTGTTATTATTGTATATTGTTGTATGTTGGAAGCTTGTCGAATAAAAATCAATCAATCAATCGACCATAAAAAGCAGTGCATGATAACGTCTTTTTAAATCAAGTAACAGTTAAATACACAGTTATATCCAGAGTTATCATGTGTTTTTTTTTTGTTTTTTTTTTGTTGAGCCGCCCAAGGGGGGGGGGGGGTTTAAACCCCCTAAACCCCCCCCCCCCCCGTAGATCCGCGCCTGCCGAATAGTGACCTGGACCTGCCAGTGTCATAAAATAATAAGGTATATAAAAAAATGCTCATCTGACCTTAATTAAACGCCTAAAACCCCTGAGCTTCCGGGGCCGGCTCAGCCGCCTCGACCCCACCAGTGGCCCTAAGGCGGGCCCCTGAATGCTTATCTGACCGCAATTTATTGCCTTAAACCCCTGAGCTTGCGGGGTCGGACAAGGTATCAAAATGTGTTTATCTGAGCGAAGCGCGTGAGTGGGGAACCTGAATTCAGACGAGGATTCAGAGGCGAGAACGGTTATACGAATCTTTAATGATTTAATGAAACGTAAAAGCTTCCGCGCTTTGCGCGGGATGGAGGGGAAACTAAATTCCGACGAGGATTATTTTCGAGAACGGTACAACAAATCGTCTTCTTTCTCTAATGACTTAATGAAAATTAAAAACTTCCGGGGGGAACCTGAATTCAGACGAGGATTAAGAGTCGAGAACTGTACAACGAAACGTCTTCTTTCGAATGATTAATTGAAACGTAAAAGCTTCCGCGCTTAGCGCGGGAGGGGGGGAACTGAATTCAGACGAGGATTAAGAGTCGAGAACTGTACAGCCAAGCGTCTTCTTTCTCTCATAATCTTAAGAAACTTGAAAGCTTCCGCGCTTTGCGCGGGAAGGGGGGGGGGGGGACCTGAATTCGGACGAGGATTTAGAGTCGAGAACTGTACAACGAATCGTCTTATTTCGAATGAATTAATGAAACGTAAAAGGTTTCGCGCTTCGCGCGGGAGGGGGGGGGGGACTGAATTCAGACGAGGATTAAGAATCGAGAACGGTACAACGAATCGTGTTCTTTCTCTAATGATTTAATGAAACGTAAAAGCTTCCGCGCTTCGCGCGAGAGTGGAGGGGGGGGGGAACCTGAATTCAGACGAGGATTAAGAGTCGAGAGCTCTCCAAAGAATCGTAATAATTTAATAAATCGTAACAATTTCTTGTGAAACGTCAAAGCTTCCGCGCGAAGCGCGGGAGGGGGGAACCTGAATTCAGACGAGGATTCAGAGGCGAGAACGGTAATACGAATCTTTAATGATTTAATGTTACCTTCCGCGCTTCGCGCGGGATGTAGGGGGAACTAAATTTCGACGAGGATTATTTTCGAGAACGGTATAACGAATCGTCTTCTTTCTCTAATGATTTAATGAATCGTAAAAGCTTCCACGCTTCGCGCGGAAGGGGGAAAACTGATTTCAGAGGAGGATTAGTGTCGAAAACGGTACAACGAATCGTCTTCTTTCTCTAATGATAAAAAGGAAACTTAAAAAGCTTCCGCGCGAAGCGCGGGAGGGAGGGAACCTGAATTCAGACGTGGATTAAGAGTCGAGAACTCTCCAAAGAATCGTAATAATTTAATAAATCGTAAAAATTTTCGCGCTTCGCGCGGGAGGGGAAAAACTAAATTCAGACGAGAATTATTTTTGAGAACGGTACAACGATGCTTCTTCTTTCTCTAATAATTTAATGAAACTTCAAAACTTCCGTGTTCGCGGAGGAGGGAGGGGGAAACTCGCCCCTTCCTGCACCGACCCCCCCCCCCGCATTACGTCGCTGTTGGTCACCATTACGTACCAATATTTGGCTCGCATAATTTCAAATTTGGGCCCCCCCTAAGAAATCCTGGATCCGCACCTGCCTGCACCCACCCCCCTCCCCGCCAATTACATCACTGTTGGTTTCTGTGGCCAAGAAAAGTTCTATCTATATGTAAATGAGACAAAATGTGAAGGTATAGAAAATCCACATTTTTAATCACGAGTTAAATTATATGTTGATATGTGTATGTGTTTTTACGCGTAGATCATAATCAAAATATTATACACGGTTCAGCATTTGCTCAAAAAGCTATATAGACCATGATTAAGGAACAACGTACCATAACTCGACTGTCTCCAATAACATTGATAGCGGCTTCGGAGAGGATCTCCTAGTAAACCTATACACGACTTTTTGTTAGCAATGGAATCCAATGACCGGGGTAATATGTAAGGCGTTTAGACACATAGGAGCTCTATACAAACGTGACTATTATCTTTAAACTTGAAATCCATTTTACATAACCCAAGAAAATGTCAGACAAAATCCATTAAACTCTAATTCCAAAGCCTGTGCCTAAATTAAAAACTTTAAAAACACCCAATAACCATCAATGACATGGGAGATAAAGTAATACCATATGGCACTTGTGTTTAAAGGAGAGTTGGTTTCTGTGGCCAAGAAAAGTTCTATCTATATGTAAATGAGACAAAATGTGAAGGTATAGAAAATCCACATTTTTAATCACGAGTTAAATTATATGTTGATATGTGTATGTGTTTTTACGCGTAGATCATAATCAAAATATTATACACGGTTCAGCATTTGCTCAAAAAGCTATATAGACCAAACGTACCATAACTCTAGTGTCTCCAATAACATTGATAGCGGCTTCGGAGAGGATCTCCTAGTAAACCTATACACGACTTTTTGTTAGCAATGGAATCCAATGACCGGGGTAATATGTAAGGCGTTTAGACACATAGGAGCTCTATACAAACGTGACTATTATCTTTAAACTTGAAATCCATTTTACATAACCCAAGAAAATGTCAGACAAAATCCATTAAACTATAATTCCAAAGCCTGTGCCTAAATTAAAAACTTTAAAAACCACCTAATAACCATCAATGACATGGGAGATAAAGTAATACCATATGGCACTTGTGTTTAAAGGAGAGTTGGTTTCTGTGGCCAAGAAAAGTTCTATCTATATGTAAATGAGACAAAATGTGAAGGTATAGAAAATCTACATTTTTAATCACGAGTTAAATTATATGTTGATATGTGTATGTGTTTTTACGCGTAGATCATAATCAAAATATTATACACGGTTCAGCATTTGCTCAAAAAGCTATATAGACCATGATTAAGGAACAACGTACCATAACTCGACTGTCTCCAATAACATTGATAGCGGCTTCGGAGAGGATCTCCTAGTAAACCTATACACGACTTTTTGTTAGCAATGGAATCCAATGACCGGGGTAATATGTAAGGCGTTTAGACACATAGGAGCTCTATACAAACGTGACTATTATCTTTAAACTTGAAATCCATTTTACATAACCCAAGAAAATGTCAGACAAAATCCATTAAACTCTAATTCCAAAGCCTGTGCCTAAATTAAAAACTTTAAAAACACCCAATAACCATCAATGACATGGGAGATAAAGTAATACCATATGGCACTTGTGTTTCAAGGAGAGTTGGTTTCTGTGGCCAAGAAAAGTTCTATCTATATGTAAATGAGACAAAATGTGAAGGTATAGAAAATCCACATTTTTAATCACGAGTTAAATTATATGTTGATATGTGTATGTGTTTTTACGCGTAGATCATAATCAAAATATTATACACGGTTCAGCATTTGCTCAAAAAGCTATATAGACCAAACGTACCATAACTCGACTGTCTCCAATAACATTGATAGCGGCTTCGGAGAGGATCTCCTAGTAAACCTATACACGACTTTTTGTTAGCAATGGAATCCAATGACCGGGGTAATATGTAAGGCGTTTAGACACATAGGAGCTCTATACAAACGTGACTATTATCTTTAAACTTGAAATCCATTTTACATAACCCAAGAAAATGTCAGACAAAATCCATTAAACTATAATTCCAAAGCCTGTGCCTAAATTAAAAACTTTAAAAACCACCTAATAACCATCAATGACATGGGAGATAAAGTAATACCATATGGCACTTGTGTTTAAAGGAGAGTTGGTTTCTGTGGCCAAGAAAAGTTCTATCTATATGTAAATGAGACAAAATGTGAAGGTATAGAAAATCCACATTTTTAATCACGAGTTAAATTATATGTTGATATGTGTATGTGTTTTTACGCGTAGATCATAATCAAAATATTATACACGGTTCAGCATTTGCTCAAAAAGCTATATAGACCAAACGTACCATAACTCGACTGTCTCCAATAACATTGATAGCGGCTTCGGAGAGGATCTCCTAGTAAACCTATACACGACTTTTTGTTAGCAATGGAATCCAATGACCGGGGTAATATGTAAGGCGTTTAGACACATAGGAGCTCTATACAAACGTGACTATTATCTTTAAACTTAAAATCCATTTTACATAAACCAAGAAAATGTCAGACAAAATCCATTAAACTATAATTCCAAAGCCTGTGCCTAAATTAAAAACTTTAAAAACACCCACTAGTAGATAGAAACGCACTCTCTTGAATGCTATCATTATTTTTGTAATTAGATTATCCAAAAACTCTGTGGAAACAACATTTCCCATACGATGAGGTAGAGTAATTGAGTGCCTAAAACCCTTGGGCTTCCGGGGGCTCCGACCCCTGAACCCCACGCCAATTAGGGACCTGCCAGTGTAACAATTAGGTATCAAAATAATGCTTATCTGACCGTAATTAAATGTCTAAAAACCCTGAACTTCGGGGGCTCTGCCCCTGGACCCCGCCGAGGGCCCTAAGGCGGACCCTTGATTGCTAATCTGACCGTAAATTATTGCCTTAAACCCCTGAGCTTCCGGGGCGAACAAGGTATCAACATAATATGTTCATCTGACCGCAGGCGCGTAGCCAGGGGGGCAGTATGGTCCCCCCAAAAACGCCGGCCAAAAAAATAGAGGAGTGAAAAGGAAGAGGACGTATGAAGAAAAGGGTGTAGACAAAGAACATTTTTGATATTCAGACAAGGATTAAGAGTCGAGAACATTACAACGATTGGTCTTCTTTCTCTAAAAAAATTAATAAAACGTCAAAGGGGGGGGGGGAAACGAAATTTAGACAAGGATTAAGAGTCGAGAACGATACAACGAATCGTCTTCTTTCTCTAAAGATTTAGTGAAACGTAAAATCTTTCGCGCTTCGCGCGGGAGGGGGAAACTGAATTTAGACGAAGATTAGGAGTCGATAACACGACACAACGAATCGTCTTCTTTCTCGAAATGTCAAAGCTTCCGCACTTCGCGGAGGAGGGTGGGTGGAAACACGCCCCTCCCTGCACCCACCCCCCTAATTACATCACTGCTGGTCACCATTATGTACCAATATTTGGCTCGCATAATTTCAAATTTGGGCCCCCCCCCCTAAGAAATCCTGGATCCGCGCCTGATTAGAGACGAGGTAAATATCGATGATACTTAAGAATAATTTTCAAATTTCGTTGTAAGTAGAGTTGGACCATGAACTGTAACATAATTTGGGGCCTACAACATGTTCTTAAGGGAGCTGTATGGATATTTTGTTTTACAAGAATTCCCCCTCAGAATAGTTACTACGTCAGCCACCGAAGAGAATCCATAATTTACAGAATCCTAAAAAAAGGCACATGGTATGTTTACATTTACATTCCTGATCTATACATTTAAATTTATTAGGTACGTTAATAAAACAAAAAATTAATGAAAATATTAATATTCATATCCTTCCTAAATGAGAGTCTATTTTACTGTTTGATGTTTATGTGACAAAGAAATTTGGAAAATAATGAAATGCATTTCTAAGGCGGTGATTGAGCTTGGGAATTAAAAAAAACAACCTTTCCTTTAATAACTCTTAAAATATCAAATGGGTAGTGAAAATGTCGCGATATTGTTAGCTTCAAAATGTAACGTCATGGTATACCTGGAATATCATTAAAAAACGTCGCTATTTCTTTTTTGGGACTGTTTTATGGGACCCAGTCCAGCTGTTCAAAATCGTTCACCTGAAATGATGATACCTCCCCTTTGTCCACAAATTAAAACCCTTACTCTAATTAGTATCAATGACTGTGTACAATACTTTTTCAACCATTGCATCATCTTTGATACGATCTGAAGGGACTTCCCTTGATCTTCCAGACATATTTACAGAAATGTGCAGAGATCCGTGATTCTTGATTTGTTTTGATTTGTAAAAGAGCACTAGAGGGTAGCTATAGTCTGAAAACCGCTTGCATTTTGGTGAATGATAGCATCCATTTCTTTTAGCTGTAAACTAAAAAGGGGATTCTTCACTAAGATCTACAAAGATCTTTCAGATGAATTGGAACTTACCTGAGTAAATTTGTGCAACGAGGTAGCCTTTAAAAAAATATACTATTGACAATCATCGTATCCTTTCACTTATAGGCACCGATAAGTACTTCTACACCGTTGGGCCCTGATTCTTCTCATCATGAAATTAGAGACGAGGTAAATATCGATGTCACATAACAAGAATTTCCAAACTTTGTTGTAAGTAGAGTTGGACCATGAAACTGTAGCATAATTTGGGGACTTACCCATGTTTTTAAGGGAGCCATGTATATGTTGTGTTATAAAAAAAGTACGTTAATAATAAAATAAACAATTATATGAAAATGTAATTATTCATATCCTTCCTAAGAGAGTCTATCCACTGCATAATTTCTATTTGACATAGTAATTTGGAAAATAATAAAATGCATTTTTAATGCGGAGATTGAGAAAAAAGGCAAATTTTGCCTATTTCATTTTCAAACGTAGCCTTGAATAACTTGTTGAAATATTAGATGGGTAGTGAAAGTGTGGCGATATCGATAGTTTCAAAATGTAACATCATGGTATATCCGGGATATCATTTAAAACCGTCGCCATTTCTTGTATTGAAATTGATTTTTAGTTCATTCATCATGAAAACATTTAAAATACAAAACATACACAATAGACTACAACAACAACAGAAAGGTCATATGAATGAGGAAGCAGGAAAAAGGAAAACCAAAGGCTTTATTGGTGCTGCCACCGAAACAAAAATACATTATAATACTGTTGTTTAAAATGGAGATTACAAAAAAGTAATGCCTAAATAGAGGGGGAAAAACGAAACCATTCTTTTGGTGGGACTATTTTATGTAAAATGAGCCATCCCTGAAAACGATTTTTTGACATGGGGTATAGTTCAAAGTGTTTTCCAGCCACGGTGACAAATTTTCTGTGGATGAGGGCGTTTAATTCTCTAACGCTTGGCTATATTCTTTTTTTTTAAAGGAAGGTACACGCACTGATTCACTCAGCTCAGACACACATGATAGCGATGATGAAGACGTGGATGACAACCAGAATAGAGTTCAAAATCATCCCGTTCAGGGGCGGCGATACGGCGACCCCTATACAAATCCTAATCGCTGGCAATCTTACTTTTGATTTTTGCATTTATTATTCAAGTGTAAGTCACTCTCATCTATTATGAATATGAGGTGTTCGAATTCTGCACAAATCGCTCACAGAATTAAAAGGGAAAACAAGGGTCCATGTACCCTCCAAACGTTATACGACTTTGTGCCTATCTGATTTGTTTTTGCAATTATACAATTTTCCACAAGTAGAAGAGGTGTGATGATGATGATGATGATGAAAATGATAATAATATTACGGGTTTATTTGGCACTTAGTACATCGGCGATGTCTCTATGCGCGTCAACATTTAATATTTTTGGTTTGCCCGATGAGGATATAATGTCTTCGGTTTATCCAATTTTCGGGACAGTGTAACGTAATAGTTTTCAGTTTCAGTTTTTAATTTTAATTTCCAACAGAACAATCAATATGAGCAATTACGACAAAAGTCAATAAAAGAATCGTTATACAAAGAAAAATGCATCATTTGCTGTAAATTATGTATGCTTCACTGAGAAGCAGTAATCTTCATTATTTTGTTTTATTATTATTTGATTTAGTTTGGCATGATGCGTTTAGGTATCAGTGAGGGTTTACTTTCATTGGTGAAGGAACACTTTCCTTTTATCAGAGCTTTCTAAGTTAAGAAGTTTCAAATGATATATAATAGCGTCTATCTAGAGTAGCTTTAAAGTAAGTGTTTGTCATATCGTGTAACTCTTTTGGTGTATTTTGAAGATCTCTTGAGGGCGAGGAAGGTTGTTTTTAGTTTGGGCAATAAAGTGTCAGGAAAATAGATTGAATATATATTCACATGACTTTGTTCTTGTCACTGTTTAGTACACAGCAATATCTAATCCGCAGGCAAAGATTCTAATCTCTCATTTTACCACGATTCTTTTTTTAAACCATGTTTTGCCTAATTCTGTAAAGCTTTTTTATATTTAAATATTTATAATGAATAATACAATGACATTGCGGTTTGTGCTCTGGAATTCATTGTTTTATTTTGTAGCCGGTTGTAGTTGGTCTCAAAAATTATGCTGCATTTACGGTATCATATTTGTAATTTTGTTATTGTCTCATATGGCTCCGTTTAGTCTCATTTCACGACGCCCCCTATCGTCAGAGCATGGTCAGCGTCAGCAGCCTAACATGTTAGCCTATGGACGTTTTTTTTTTAAATCGTTAAAAATTCATTTTTTTGTTTAAACGAAAAGTGAATGGGAATGGGCGATGATCCGTTCAGGAGGTAGAGGTCAGTGGTTTGTGCTGGCAATGTTTACGCGAGCGAAAATGAGACAATCGGAGCAATATGTACCAGTCCCTCTAATCTTTTATTACATTTGTCTTAGTGCCTCCTGTTACGCGATCGTTCTCCTTATTTATTGTGAATTACCATTTATATTTATATGTTATGCTTTTGTATGTATCTTTTGTAAATTCAATTTGTTTCAGCCTCTGGCTGCTATTTGAATGTTTTTTATTCAATAAACCATATCAAATCAAAATTATTAAAGCCTGAACAGAGCCTAGCTATTAGCTACGTCAATGTCTGGCTGTGACAAATAAGTCTTGAGCAGCTAAAGTACAGAGCATAATGACGTCAGCATAGTCTCACCGACCTGACAGTCGTTGTGCCTGCAAACTAGTATCATCGACGAAGTAGGAAACTTGTCCGAGGCTTGGCCAACTTGGGACCAGCCATGCAATTTGCTATAACAAAAATAAATAACTTGTCACTTTGGTACACAGACGAGATCTATCATTATGATTATGGACATGCCATGAAATATGTAACCCTTATGAAAAAACCCTCTTATACGAAATAAAAGCCAATGTGAAAATATTATGAGCATGGTATAGACTATAGAGAAACTTTTTTTTCGAAGAGACCTTGCAATACACACAGCATTGTTCAATCAATATAGTGCTTGTATTAAAGAGATGAGTTTAGCGAGAAGCAATATACAAATTATAAAAACAATTTTTATAATAATGCTCCGGATATATATTTTAGCCAAAAGGTTTCATACATTTAGACCCCCCCCCCTCAGAAGTACATGTATCACACTACCGGGATCGAAATGACAAAGCCCTTTCGAATCCAATTCGAATGTAAATAATATGATAAATACAAGTAATTATGCATTGTTGTTTTATATCATGATTGTATTAATTTGCAATGAAAATGTAAAATAAATCAAAGAAATTATTTTTAAATCAGTTTGTGAAATGTTTATTCATTGAATACTGAGAGTATCGAATACGCTGTCGAACGCATTGGGCAACTGGGTTCAGTGGCGGATCAAGGGGGCCGGGGGCCCCCTCCCCTGGCCCCCAAATCAGGTAAATTTAACCTTTTTAATAATAAATAAGAAGACGGCCCCCTCCTCCTGGCGCATGGGGGGGGGTGTTGATTCGGTGCTAAATATTTGCTCACGAATTTGGAAGAAAACAACCAGTGCTCCTTACCCCCTCCCCCCCCCCCCCCCGGCTGGTTGACTCGCCGCTAAACATTTTCTCACGAATTGGGCCCCATACGGTATATGAATGCTTTACAAGGAATCTACAAATTGTAGTAATTTTCATTTCGATCCCCTCATCCAAGTGGCGTATCTACAGGGAGTACATTCCCTCCTAATCGAATGGCGAGAAATAGAAAGAGACACCTCCCCATCAAGAGATGGGAAGAGAGACAGAGGGGAGAGAAATATATTATATATATATATAGAGAGAGAGAGAGAGAGAGAGATAGAATAGCTATTATTGGATAGATGTACGGGGCATATGTTTTGATGACAAATAAATTGTGCATGTTTTGAAAGATTTCGTGTTCTCGAAGTGCATTGCGCGTTGTGAGAGATCTGTGATTCGTTAATTGTTGTCATATTCTGTAGACAGTGGAGACCAGGAGTTTATACTTCGTATAGATCTATATCCATCTTGAGAACATGATAGACCTAAACCTAAATCTAAGTGGACTGTTATAGGCTGGGATTGCCATGGAGTTTTTAATGTAACATGATAAAAAGTAAGTATATCATTTATTAATTTGGAATATAGCTTAGAGAAAGTTTTGTCATTCAATGAAAGAACACAGGAAATGGTTAACATAGTTACAAAGTCATGTAGGTATTTCAGATTTACTGCCGCTCAAGGGCTTTATTTTAAAGGGGCACTGGTATCCGGAGACAGACAGAAAGAGGGAGGGGGCATCATTCTTCCTTGGTGGATTGAGAGCAAGCTATAGGTGATTATTGAGAGTGGAAGGGAGTGTGATTAATTCTTTTATGACAGAGGTACATTAATTTAATTTTTGAAGCATTACACAAAAAAAAAATCATGTTGCGTTTCCCTCTTAATTCCCTCTTTTCACCATTGGGAGGGGGCGGCGTACATGAGCTATATTTTAGCTATACTCTGTTTTATTTGTGATTATCATCTCAGGCCTACCTGCTTACAAAATTATTGGAGATATTGTCAACTCAGACTCGGAGATATCATTTTCACTCTCGAATTTGGTTCATTTTGTCATTGCATTCAAAGCAATTATCGGATACATTAAGTGCTGTATTAAACTACTTATTACCCGTTATCATTATTTATAAAGAAGTGACGTGCTTGCTGGTAAAACTTGGTGATAAATACTCATGGTAGCAATATTTGACACTGAAGAATATGGAGAGGGTCAGTCAGATCATTACACGCAAATAGATTTATATTACTTGTCTGTCACGGTAAACTTTTACAAATATTAATCATTGATTCATTAATAATTAATATAATAATAACTACGATTAGCTCATTCCTAAAATGATTATAACAGCGTTAAGGTTTCACAAAGTAACTTGCTTTCGATTTGATATAATATTGCTACAATATCAACGTTTACATGTCTGCCCCATAAATAATTTGTTCCCTTTCCTTTGTTTTTAATGTAAATTATATTGGCTCAACAGGCAAGTCGTTCGGTACAACATTTATAGGTCATTTCCGCGAACCATTTCTTTTTTTAATCTAGTATTATTGCATCATTGTATGAAGTTATTTTCGAGTGTTTACATTAATTCGAGTAACCTTTTATCCAGTTATCTTACTTTGGGTGCGTTTAAGCTCAATTTTGAAGGCAGAATGAGCGATTTGTAACGCTCTTCGTAAACGCTCATCGTAATCGCAGTTCCACGGTGTACTGTTTATGCTCACTTCTCTGGCTCCTCCAGGCAATTCTCCCTGGGTGGCCTTAATTGGCCTTGCAGCTGGATTTGCAAACCTGCACTGCGCATGCTACGTAGACCATGGTCCATGCGTAGACGGCAGACCCACTAGAGGTCAGTGCGTTGACCCCATTTAAACGCGTTTACAAATCGTAAACGCACGTTTTTGAGAGTTTGCGATCGGCGATCGTGATCGCCGTTTTTCGGTGATTCTACAAAAATGAGAAAGGACGCAACTGTAGTTTGAACTAAACGTGTAACAGGTGCCTGATTCTGGCCAGAAAAGTTGAGCATAAACATACCTTTGACATTCACTACAATCTCTGTCTGTCTCCCTCCACGGTGATTTGTATCCAACACCGAGGACTGATTGGGTGGATTGAACGTGAATTGTATGTGGAAGGTTGGACCACTTTTTTGTTGATGGAAAAGGAGCACCTGTAAAGAGTGAACTTACAAAGAAACTTAATGCTTTCTTCACAATCAGTGGAAAATTTCCTTTTTTTTTGGTTTAGCTAACACTTGCTGTGTAGCGAGCTTCTTCAGACCCATGCTGTAAATGACGCTGCTGTTGATGCAATTCAACGAGGTAGTAAAATGGGATCGTACCTTGAAGAACAAATATATTGTCCTTTATTATAGTATATGTAATATGTGAATACATGTAAATCTTTCGAGAGTTTCGTTCTATCAAAGGTATCTCCTTGGTTCTATCATGTCATCGTGCTGCATCAGCAACATCGCCAGCTACGACAGAGTTTTGAAGAAGATTGCAGCACAGCAAGTAGTCCATAATCTGGACGGTCCTTTATAATTTCCCTACACACTTGATTCAAGCCGTCGAAGATGGCGTTATCAACAAACTCATAATTATACTCACCAACCCGTCCTAATTTAATGATCACGCCATCATCGGCTGGTAGCAAGTAAGTAGGGAGAGGTAGCCTTGGTGTGGTGGAGAGCAAGTGAAAGTTTATACAAAAAGGAAGTTTTCCACTGAATATGAAGAAAAACACATGAGAAGGACACTTATCATTACAGAAAGAAAAAAAGAAGAAAAGAAAAAGCAATTTGGGGGGTACTTGAGAAAAAAAAAAAAAACACAGAGCCCTGTATCCCCTCGCCAAATGCTCCGGGGGTGGGGGGGGGGGGGGGAGGATGCCCCCTCCGTAGTCCTACAGGTGATTGAAATGTTTTATCTCTAGCCATATTGGGGATCGATTCTTTTGACTTGAAACCTCTCCCAAGAAGAGATTAAATAACCCTATTGAGAGTATAGCTTCCATACCTTTTAGTGGATTTCCACTTAGAACGGAGTTATCCCCAATCCATCTCCCCCAAAAGAAAATTTCAAGGATTGCATCTAATTTTTAATTTTAGAAGAACCCAATGGCATGTGATGATATTGTCAACATAATATTTCCTTTTATATTTCTGTTGACGCTCGAACTGTATTGTCACACTTCCTTTATTTCGGCTTTGTGTTTACAAAGACCAAAGTCCAATTTCACGAGAGTACAAACTACAGCGACACGTACAATACATGTTCTATGTTTAGGATATTTTGCGTTGCGACTTGTTGATATTTATAAAGCTACATTCATTCATTCATTCCTTATCCAAATAAACTGGAGACATATATTTTGAAATACACAACTGAAATGAAAGGGAATACATTTTTGTTTATATCTTGAGTGGTATACATACATGTAGCATAATTTTGCAATCCGGATTCAGTTCTGCGTCACAGCTGTGTGCAGTATAGACAACTTGCTAAAGTACAAGATCATGAAAATAGTATAAGTTGCTTTCTGTATTGCCAGTACAATATTGATACGAATTTATAAGACTGAAATATGAAAAGGGAGGAGTGATTTCATGCAGGATACTCAATAGAGTCACAATTTCGTGTATATTGTAGGAAATTGATAAAAGTATTGCTTTTAACCCGGACTACTATCCCTAGGACAATTGAAGTAACCCTAAATACAATATACTTAGGTGGAATTGAAGTAGGCGAAAGTTTTTGTCCGGGGTCTGCTCTCTGGGTGTAATTGTCCTAAGGGTAGTTTTCAGAGGTGACTACTTAAAAGATCTTATCCATAGCAGTTTCGGTTTAGGCTGTACAAGCTATGGATATAGTAAAAATATTTGAATGAAATAGAAACAAAATTGTATAATGTTTTTTTTATATTTCTTGTTAATAAATTACAAATATAGACAAACTTCAACTGAATATCATTAATCTTTAGAATTTGGTTATTCCTACCAAATAACACGTATTTATTATTAACAACGTATTATTTGGTAGGAATAACAGAATTCTACAAAATTTACAAAATAATCTATGGCGTTCCTTAATTGTGTTAATTAGCTTTCTTCCCGAGTAGATTTCATTTTCTTCTTTAAGCAAGTGTATGCATATTTGCTGACATTTAAAATAGCTAATGCACATTCATTCATCATTCATTTCGGTTTATAAAGAAAATTCCTTTAACAAAAAACATTCCAAAGACGTGTTATGCAGGCACGTAGCCAATTTTTTTCCAAGATCGGTTGAACTTTTTTTAGACTTTTTTTTTTTTTTTTTTACCTCGATCGATTACATGTAAGTGCCCCCCCCAAACATCAAACTCTGGCTACGTGCTTAGTGATATGTACAGGAATTACATAGCTGCACTGTTCAAAATTGTGTACAAATATTCTATACATTCACCAAAATTGACGGGGAGCAAAAGATTAGAAGTAAAAAAGAACTGTTCAGCATATTGCACTTCAAACTCACAATAAACATAAACAAATATTTCCGATTTTTAAAAACAGAACACGATAAATGAGAAAGAATGAACAAGCTTGGAAAGAAGAGAGAGGAGAGATAGAGAGAGAGAAAGAGAGAGAGAGAGAGAGAGAGAGAGAGAGAGAGAGAGAAAGAGAAGGGATCTGTTAAGAAAAGGAAAATATAAGACTATATTGACTTAAAACTTTTATGCAAGATAATTCAGAAAATGAGTGTAGATGAAAAGAGTTTGATTTCAGTGATTTCATTTTCAGCATAGTATTATGACACTGAAAAAGAAAAAGGAAGACAAATAATCAAAATACTTAATTATTGGAAGCAGCAAGGAATAATGAAATAACGTAATTATTTAGTAAATGATAACATAACAAAAAAACATTTAATCACCAAGGGGATGTCTGCCCTATACAGTGTGAGTCAAAAAAAACTTTACACCTAGGAAATTACTAATAATTTAAAAAATAATTTATGAACAGTGAAGTATTATACATCATATGAAAGAGTGTTTTATCCTGAATCATTTGGTACCATTTTTGGGTGGAATGTGTTCACGCTTGGATGAACAGGAGGTATTGTTTGCGAGAGTGCAAAAATCGAATTGCGCCAAAGTCTTAAAGTGAGAGAATGAATTGAATGTATGAAATGAGATGCATTGCAGATGCTTTTTTCAGTAGCAAAGTCACACACACACACGCACACGCACATATGAAACACAAACACTAACACACCCACCCACACACACGCGCACACAAACATATGATAATGGTGTTAATTTGGAGTAAAATACTTTATTTTTTACTGGATCTTCAAATTGTTAACGATCATCATAATTATGATGATAATGTTAATTCAAATGCTTATCATCATGGATCCTTTGAAGCTTCATTTGTGAACAGCAAGTAACTGTCCGTTCATATACTCCTCGACATGACCTCCGTCCCTTTCGATGCACTTTCTAGCGCGATGGAGCATCTCCTGAAACACTCGACGAAGCATGCGCCTGTCTCTCCCAAGTGCTTCGCTCTCAATCCGGCCTGATCCTCTCTCGTAGGTCGTTGAGGTTCGCAGGTGGGCTCTGGTACACCCGAGACTTGAGATAACCCCAGACGAAAACATCAAGCGGTGTTAGGTCCGGGGATCGACGTGGCCACTCCACAGGTTCGTTCAGAGCGATGATCCTGTTCCCGAAGAGTTCTCACAACCTGGTCATCACAATCCTTGTCCTGTGAGCAGGGGCACCATCTTGTGCCCACCAAATGTGCCTGAAAGGACCGTTTCTCTGACGCCTAAATCGTGCCATCTGATTCAGAGCCGGGACGACCTGATCATCTATCATTCTTAGATAGCGCTCCCAATTCACTGTCTGTTCAAAGAAGAAGGGTCCAAGAAGACTTCCATTTCCAAGAAGGCCGATCCAAACTGTCACATCTAAATTTGCTATGCGAGTGTGTGTGTGTGTATGTGCGAGTGCGTGCGTGTGTTTGTGTGACTTATTGAGTGTGACTCTGTGTGTGTTTTGATATGTGTGACATGATTAATTTTGGTAGGGATGTTATTTGGATCTGCAAAGACCGAATTAATACCGAAATCCCAATTGTTTTATTCAAACATCACATAAGCATTATTTGGCGCAAGTCGATTTTTGCACTCTCGCAAACAATGCCTCCTATTTATCCAAGCGTGAACAAATACCACCCAAAATGGTACCAAACGATTTGGGATGAAACACTCTTTCATATGGTGTATAATAATTTACTTTTTATAAATGATTCTTAAAATTATTAGCATTTTTCTAGGTGTAAAGTTTTTTTTGACTCACACTGTATATTTCCGAAATATGGGAATTTTCCATCGCATTCATTGTGTATCTACTTGTGCGGATATCGTGCAGATGTTGCAGTCGTGAAATACACACGTAATATGGTATAGTGCAGTGCACTCGTAGACCTACCGACAACTATGGTGCACTGGACCATAACGTGAGTGCACCACATATTTATGTGTTTTTTTCGGGTTAATGTTTTGTTCTGCCAACACAGACCCTGTTTCAAAAAGCTTGATATCAATAACATTGGATTTAGAGAAGAGGAAAGAAGGAAGGGAGAGGATTTAGGGCACATTGTGTGTTTCAATAAAGGAAACACTCATAATTTCAAGTATTTCATATTAAGAAATATGAAAATCAAAATGTTGAGAGAATTCACTTTTATTATGAAAGTTTTTGGGAAGAAATAATTGTTTAGTGCGGTAATATTCTCCTATTATGTAAATGTGATTTATTCTAGTCATATGTAAGTACATTGTGAAATTATAAACAATAATTTAATTTTTATTTAAGTTCGTTTATCAAATGATTACAAGTTTTTTTATAATTATGTATTCAGTTTGTATAAAATGGAACAATGGAAAATGCTTTGTTTCTATGGTATGTTCTAAACAGAATTGGAGGTTTTTTATAAATAAATTTAATGAATGAAAACAAAATATAACAATTAAATTGGAAATTGTCTGGTTTCTTCATATTTTCATATTAAGTCTCAATTAGTATAATTTGTAGGAAGATAGGAGTTGATTTTGTTATCCTATCATTGGGACGTTCGATGAGACAATACTTTGGCTTTTCGTAGAACTCGATTGAGAGAAGAAACAAAATCCTGATCTATGTCATACAATAAATACAGGAAAACTATCTTCTGCAGATAAATCCACTCCACATATCTCTATAGGGTCTGTGAATGAGAATACTGTGTGTGAGCGTCAAGTCGATGTCATAATTCTATGTTTGTTCTGTGTGTTCATTGGTTGGACGGCCTTTACAGTGTTTACTACGTAATTTGTACGGTGATGGTGAAAACCTTCGGAAAAGCAGGCGCGGATCCAGGATTTCTTGGGGGGGGGGGGGCCAAATTTGAAATCAATATCAAATTTAGTGTGCTGAAATTTGAAAATCATGTCGGCCGATACTTCGCTCATTTGTGGGGGGGGGGGAGTGAGCACTATTTTTAAAATCGTGTTTGCCGCTAATTCGCTCAACACCCCCCTCCCCCTTGAGAAAAAAAAGGAAAATTTCTAGTCACAATTTCCCCCCCTTTTTTTTGGGGGGGGGGGGTACTTGACAAAAATCACGGAGAACTGTGTCCCCTCGCCAAATGCTCCTGGGATGCCCTCTTTGGCGTAGTCCTACAGGTTATGAAAATGTTTTATCTCAAAATTTTCATGAAAAACACGTCATTACGTGAGTGATTTAGGGATATTAATTTTCCTAATGCAGATGAGTAGAAGTCAACAGTTTTGATAGCCATATTTGGGATCGATTCTTTGGATTTTAAACCTCTCTTGAATAACCCTATTAAAAGTATAGCTTCCATAACTTTTAGTGGATTTCCACTAAAAACGGAGTAATCCACGATCCATCTCCCCCAAAAGTAAATTTGAAGGATTGCATCTAATTTTTAATTTTAGAAGAACCCAATAGCATGTGATGATATAATTGTCAACATAATATTTCCTTTTATATTTCTGTTGACGCTCGAACTGTATTGTCACACTTCCTTTATTTCGGCTTTGTGTTTTAACACCAACATCCAATTTCACGAGAGTACAAACTACAGTCCCACGTTTATTACATGTATTATGTTTAAGATACTTTGCATTGCGACTTGTTGATATTACTTTCTTCATTCCTTATCCAACATACACTGGAGACATATATTTTGAAATACCCAACTGAAATGAAAGGGAATACATTTTGTTTACATCTTGAGTGTTTTACATGCATGTAGCATAATTTTGTACCCGGAATCAGTTTTACGTCACAGTTGTGTGCAGTAAAGATATCTTGCTAATTACAAGATAATGAAAATAGTATAAGTTGCTTTCTGTTTTGCAAGTGTAATATTAATACGAATTTATAAGACTGAAATACAAAAAGGGAAGAGTGATTTCATGGAGGATACTCAATAGAGTAACAATTTCGTGTAAACTGTAGGAAATTGATAAAAGTATCGCTTTTAACCCCGGACTACTATCCCTAGGACAAGTAACCCAGAAGACAATATACTCAGGTGGAATTGAAGTAGGCGAAGTTTTTTGTCCGGGGTCTGCTCTCTGGGTGTAATTGTCCTAAGGGTAGTTTTCAGAGGTGACTACTTAAAATATCTTATCCATAGCCGTTTCGGTTTAGGCTGTACAAGCTATGGATATAGTAAAAACATTTGAATAAAATAGATTCAAAATTGTATAATGTACATTTCTTGTTAATAAGTTACAAATATAGCCAAACTTCAACTGAATATCATTTATCTTTAGAATTCTGTTTTTCCTACCAAATAACACTTTTTTTATTAAACATAATTACGTGTGACATCTACAAAATAATCTATGGCGTTCCTTAATTGTGTTAATTAGCTTTCTTCTCGAGTAGATTTAATTTTCTTCTTTAAGCAAGTTTATGCCTATTTGCTAACATTTAAAATAGCTAATGAAAATTCATTCATTCATCATTCATTTCGGTTTATAAAGAAAATTCCTTTAAACAAAAAACAGTCCAAAGTCGTGAGACGTTCAAAGATTACATAGCTGCACTGTTTCAAATTGTATAAAAGAATCCTATACATTCACCATAATTATTTAACATATTCCACTTCCAGCTTATAATAAACATTAACAAATATTTCCGATTTTAAAGACAGAACAAGATAAATGAGAAAGAATGAACAAGCTGGGGAAGAAGACAGAGAAGAGAGAGAGAGAGAGAGAGGGAGGAAGAGAAGGGATCTGTCAAGAAAAGGAAAATATAAGACCATAGACCTAATATCTCTATTTATGCAAGATAATTCAGAAAATGAGTGTAGATGAAAAGATGTCGATTTCAGTGATTTTCGTTTCAGCAAATTTTTATGATAACATTCTTCTTCCAGTGTAAGTGCTGCTTCAAGGGGATGAAGATAAACATGATAACATAACAAAAACCACATTTACTCACCAAGAGAATGTCTGCACTTTATATTTCCGGAATATGGGAATTTCTATCGCATTCATTGTATATCTATTAATAGCCCCATGTTAAAACCGATATCGTGCAGATGTGCACCAGTCGTGAGATCTACACGTTATGGTATTTATAGTGCTTCGCATAGTTATGTACTTTTTCCGGGTTATAAATGTCTTCCAACACAGGTTCCGTTTCATAAAGCTTGATATCAATAAGGGGGGGGGGGGAGGGGGGAGGGGGATACGCCCCCCTCAATTTTTTCCTCAAAAATCGTCCCCCCCCCGGATATTTAGAAAAAGTGGCCCGAAATGTATAGCAAGTACTGCTTAAAGACTGAAATCACTTTTAGGCTCTGGAGGGCCCAATAGTGCAGTGTTTAGACTATTACAAATGCGAAAATCTTCTGGCTCGGTCGCTACTCTCCCTCGCATAATATCCTTCAAAATGTACTAGTAATTATCGCATTTCGTCCCCCCAGTCAGGAATAGAAATCGCCGCCCCTGTCAATAACTTAATATTTTTTTAGCAGATGTTTCTGCATTTATTGATAAATCTAATATAAAACATTCAAATGTAATTGATTTACATAAAGAGTACTAGACTTTATATGACATCTGTGCTCGCATCTATTAAATGCAACAATTTGAGTAGATTGTAGGACTAAACTTACAATTGTAAACACATTTTTATGAAACATTGTTCCTAATATACGTAACTACATCTTCTGTGAAGTATAATTGATCCATAAATTTAAGAAGAGATAATATGGGAAGATATATATTTTTGGAATAACATTGATTGATCAACGAAAGGAAAAATTGGTAGATCATTTTTTAATTCTGGTAAAATATTTTATTTTCATGTGAAGAGAACGGAGTTTAACTATAACCGTGGATGAATTTAAACGCATTTTTAAGGAAGATGAATTGAAGGTGGAAAAATTGGCATTATTTTATGAAAACAAAATTTACCTTGCATCTGAGAAAAAGGGAAAACGTTCTCACATGTACTTCATCATCCTTGTTTCCATTCTTTTCTTAAAATTTCATTGTAAGACCTACTATATCTGGAATAAAATAAATAAAGATTGTTGAAAATCAGTGGCGTAGCTCCAAAGGGAGAGGGTGCAAAAGGGCACGTTTATTTATCAAATTATATTGAGAGAGAGATAGATCGAGGGGGGGGGGGGAATGAAGGGGTTAACCCGGCGTTCAAATTCAATTTTCTTTCAAATTATTACCTGGTTCTGACGAATGTATATGTCATGCAATTGTCATGTGACGGTACGTAAACATAATACCACAAGGTCGTTTATTGTCATCAGAATATATTCAGCATTGAATTGACGATGAACAAATAAGAATGATAATACATCGCGGGTAATCGTGAACAATGTTCTATCTCTCTCTTTGCTATTATCCCCCGAACAGTGGAATCAATCAAGCGGAATCAACTGTAACACGAATTATTATGAGTCCTACCTGAAAGAGGAAATTGCCACATGATAGTTCATGGCATGATGGTTGTATACTTGTATTAGGCCCAAAACACAAAAAACATGTTTAGCGTCCTGCCTTTTTGAAAAATAGGAAAGAGTCCCTTTTTTTTCTTCGAAATGGCCGCTCAAAATGGCCGCTCGGTACATTTTCCATGACAGTTGAGCTATTTTTTTTAAATGGCCGCCGGCATTTTAAAATTATTTTTAAATCAGAAATAAATCCATTTTAGCAGTGTTTTTCATGTTTTTTTTCTTTAAAAAAAAGGAGGAAAAAAAAGGAAGCGGCCCCCCCCCCAAAAGAAAGTGGGCGGGGACGCTAGACATGCAATTTTTTTTTAAATGGCCTTAAAGAGTAGCAATGGCGACTAACTGTTGCTAACATTCAGCAACTTTGCCTTGTTTGTAATGACCAGTACAAGAAATCCGCCAGTGGATGTGAACTATAGGGAGCACTATCTTGAATAAACTACACTGGAAAGTTATTGTGAACACAAGCCTTTTTGGAATCAAGCGGCAAAACTTTACTTCTAACTTGTACTGAAGTTTACTTTACCAAAATTCCCCCCCCCTCCCCCCCCCCCCCCCCGAATATAATCAGGATTCCGTTCGGAAACCGCTCGAATTTCAGAAGATCTAATTTACACTAAACCATTTGAAGCAGATGGGACTGACCACTCGTGATACATTCATGCAGGGACATGTGACTTTAACATCTACCTGATTCATTCATGCTTTGAGAATTTTATTAAGTTTCCAGTAAAATATAATTTAAAATTGTAGTTGACACATAAAATGGAATATGAAATATTTTTTGTCTAGATTGTCAGTACTTTGTCTTTGCTCTAAAGGTATAGACCAGTTCTGGTCATGCAATTGCATTGTGAAAGAAACGTTGTGGAATCAATCAGAAAGGGTCGAGCATCTAGCCTTTAAGTATTGGTGTGTACTGCAAGGTTCTGGAATCATCAAAATGATCAGATTTTTGGCCCAGTCTTGGTAAAGTTACAAGCACTGTACACAGAAAGATGTATATGGGACTACGCGATTTCTATCCAGTTCGGAGAGTTATAATAATTTACCAAATATATCAATTAGTAGGCGGTTTCCCGGCAAAATTTGTATCATCACGTACTTGTCAAAACATATTCTTTCAAATGATTGGTAATAAGAGCTTCAATTTCATTTTTTGAGAGGGGGCCGTTTCTAAAACTGGTCTATACCTTAACATCATGTAGATCTACATCTAAAATATCACCAAGTCTTTTTGTTATCATAAACTAAAAATATAAAATAACAGTATACCACAACAAGTTGGAAGCGGTCGGCAAAAGAATGTTCGCGGGGACGAGAAACTAGGAATACTTTGTACCTGGCCTTTGCGTGGGAGAATACAAAAGATGTTATGTCCCCTGAACAAAAATAGTTTTTTCAAAAAGTTCACGCATAATATTGATTCCTTATGTTAGTGCAGTGAGGTAGTGATAACATCTCTATATTGACACTCATTTTCATAACTATTCGAGACATGAAATATTTCAATTTCTTTCGCTTTCGGCATACTGAATAACTGGTACATAATGACATTAAATCTCTCTCCGACTCTCTCCCTCCTTCAGCCAGTCATTCAGCATTCTCTGTCTGTCTCCCGGCACTTCTATCCCTCCCCCCCCCTCTCTCTCACTCTCATTCACTCAAACACTATAATCACTTAATCACTCTCTCGCTCGTTGGAGTTGGAAACTTAAATATTAAAACCAACAACGGATGAGAAGGGCACGAATCATCATAGAAAAGGGCAACTTTTGGGGTACTTGAAAAATCACGGAGCACTGTGTCCCCTCGCCAAATGCTCCGAGGATGCCCCCTCTGGCATAGTCCTAATTATGTGATGGAATTCTTTGGATTTGAAACTAAATAACCCTATTGAGAGTAGCTTCCATAATTTGTATTGGATTTCCACTCAAAACGGAGTTTTTTTTTTTTCTTTGCCTCATCAGAGGATTTATTGATTATATATACATGGTTACATTCAAAGATACAATACTACAAATCAAATTTACATAATCGCAAAAACATAATTATTGTCATAACAAAGAATTGAAATTAAGTTTTGCTTTGCAAAGCAATTGAATCATAATTAACATACAAATTATACTGATAGTTTTGATTCCCTTTCTTTTTTTTCTTTTTTTCTTTTTTCTTAAATAACACCCAACAGTTCTTTTGGTAAAAGCTTTCTGTTCATCTTTAAGTTTGATTTACTTTCCATTCTTTTTATAATTTCTCTATGGAGATTTTGTTTAGAAGCAACTTTTCTCTTGTCTATCCCAGTTATATTTCGTTTAACAATCAATTTATAAATGGTCCAAAATGCTATTGTAAAGAATAATATACAATGACTTTCACAATCTATTTT
Organism: Strongylocentrotus droebachiensis; assembly: GCA_035222895.1. Lineage (NCBI taxonomy): Eukaryota > Metazoa > Echinodermata > Echinoidea > Camarodonta > Strongylocentrotidae > Strongylocentrotus > Strongylocentrotus droebachiensis. Next base: position 140,412 of record JAVYIG010005157.1, read on the forward strand.
GAGTAGGTGTTGGATATTGAGCGACAGTATCCTTACTTTGTATATATATCTCTTAATATTTCTTTGATATGTTTAATGAAGGGCTCAATTAGTTTGCATTCTATAAATGCGTGATTCATATCCTCTTTTATATTACATGTTGGGCATACATCGTCATTGGATATTCCCCATTTGAAAAGATTACTTCTTACTGGCAATAGGTTATACAGTAATTTCAAATTAAACTCTCGTAATTTGCTTTCTCTAATTTGAGCAAGATTACGCTTGAATACCTTAGACCAATCAATATCTACATTAAGTTTTTTTTCCCAATAAAGGCAAGATGTGTTAGTTAATACAGTTCTCGAAGGAATGAGTTTTTAGAAACGATTGCTACTTATATCAGTAACATGTTTTACCTTATTTGCCACCAACAGATATGGAACATTGTTTTCATTTTCTTGTCTAGTATAATCATGCATAAATTATTCTTTTAAACTATTGACCCATACAGGAGGTATCGCTTGTTTAAGTCTTGCATAGTCAAACATTGCATTGCATTTTCGTTTGGAATGCACCGTGATTTAATATATTCTGTTGACCGAAAGCCATCTCTCGTTAAAAGGTCTCCTAAAAATACTGGACCACTGTCATACCAGCCTTTATAAAAGAGCGACTGATTATCATACACCACATGTTTGTTGTGCCAAATAATCTGATCTGAAACTTTAACTGGTTCACTGATTTTGAATGTAATTATTTCCTATTTCAATGTCATGGTTTTGATGTCTTTTTATACATGATTTTAATGTAAACGCAATATGTAAAATCCCACAATGTATTTCCGTGTCATTATTGGACGAAATAAAATTGAATTTAATTGAATTTAATTATCTCTCTCTCTGACTCTCTCGCTCCTTCAGCCCTCCATTCAGCATTCTCTTTCCCTCTGTCTGTCTCCCGGTCCTTCTCTCCCACCCCCTCTCTCTCTCTCTCTCTCTCTCTCTCCCTCTTAGTAAACCTCTCTCTCTCTCCCTCTTAGTAAACCTCTTTCTCCCCCTCTCTCTCACTTTCATTCACCCAAACACTATCATCACTTAATCACTTTCTCGCTCGTTGGAGTTGAGCTTGGGGCGAAAACGGATTCGTCTTTAAATATCTATATCAAAAACGTTTTTGTAGAAATCAAGTCAATATCTTTGGGTTGCTGCAACTTTTCACTGAAAAGAGATATATATATGCCTCTCTTTTGCACAGGATATTGTCCTTGTGCATAGGAACATTTCTGGAAATGGAATACCTCTCCATTTTTATTTATGGATCATATGATCAAATTCAAATTTCCAAAAAAATCACACAGAAAAATTACTGAAATTTCGATGTTAATTTATTTCAATTCCGTTTAAATTGCTATCAAAATGTAGATTTTTTTTTTAATTACACACCAAACTCATGGTGATTTAATATTTCCTCAATTCTTTAAAAAATATGTAGCTATTTTGGGGTTAAAACATACCGTTTTCTGGACACCCCCTTCGATTTAGGGGTGTTCGTTAAAAAAAAAAAAAAATCCCTCTTAACTATTGTGTATTATGATAAAGTCTTGCAAATAAACAAGATGTGTAAGTTCGTGCGGTAAAGGCAACCAACTCAAAAATTAAAGCATGACCTCCGCTACCTTTTGAAATTATAAATCGGAACTACTTCTAGTAGTATCACATGCCCACATGCCTTACCACAGCAACAACAATAATAAAACAACTTAAGGCATACAAATGGTGACGTCGAGTATGAAATCGCATACAATTTGCGTGTGGATTTTTCTCACTCTACCGTCACTTCGTGAAAACAGGAACGATATGACGAATCATCTTTTGGGCCAATCATCGGGCTTGGCTTTTTTTTTCTCGAGCTTGGAGTTGTACGTACGCGCCTGTTTACCGTTTTTTGGAATTATTTTAACGTTCCTTTCCAGGTATCTCCTAAATATCATTGTCATCTAACTATCTCCGATCTGCTGCACATGCGACTCCGGGTTTGGAAATTATCAAAACACAATACGTCGTCAGCGCGCGATCAAGTACGGGTTCCAGTACAAATGTTCACTTGCCATACAGTACCAGCGACCGTTTGTTGAAGAAGATGTAAGTGTACCCTAAACATGTTTCTTTTTACTCCCAAATACTGTTCATGAGATTCAGGTTTCATTTTACTATTACTGATGTTGTATGGTTGTTGTTTTTTGTTCCCCGTCGGACTGTGTAGCCCGGCTGTGTAGATGTCATAATGCCACTTTGTGAATAGCTTACCAAACCGTACAGGCCGTATACCATTGGAGTGGGTTGTGTGATACTGATCGGGAAATTTGTGCATGTTAATTGATTGACACTGCCACAAGATGCCTTTTTATTTTTGAAAATATAAATCTACCATGTGTACAATCTAAGTAAAAGGAGGAAAGTATCAATACAAATTAATTATTATTCTGAGTTTTTAGTTACGTTTTATTTAGTCATTAATCATTTCCAATATGAACTGAAACTAGGGCTCAAAAACGAAAACAAAAGGGGGTGCAATAAATGCAAAAAAAGAGAGAAGGAGAGATGATCCTTAAACATGTTAAAGGCAATCCAACTCTTGTAACAAGTTCATTTGCGTGAAAGCAGAAAAATAACACAAACAAAATGGCGAAAGTTTGAATGACCGATTGAATTTAAATGTATGGCATGATTATATTAATTACACAGTAGATGTATCTACATGTTAATTTTGTATGGGGAACAACGTTTCATAATATCCGTTATCAATAATAATTTTCCATCTCCTAAAATCGTTGCATTTGATAGATGAGAGCAACTTTGTCATAGAATGTTAGTATTAGTTATTGATATCAAGCTGTGTTCGAACACAAATATTTACCTGGAAGATGTTCATAAATATGTGATGTGCTATATATTATAACAAAACGTGTTGAATGCCAAAAATTGCCACATCTAGTAGCAGCTC